>CAJNOI010000012.1:736887-779875 GCA_905250115.1 Adineta steineri | reverse complement strand
AGATTACTATATAATATCATATTATCTGAGAAATGGTAATACTGATGTAGGACCTATAGCAATGTATGTCACATTAAGTTAACTGAGATGAGTTTTCTTAACGGAATGACATTGATAAATACTATCTCTTTTCTTGTTTTGTTTTAGTTTTATATTCATGATTTGTGTGATTCCAAACTTTTAATAAAATAGATCTTCTCACTTTTCATAAGGCATGTCTGTAACAATCCAATGTTATGTACCCTATAATTTTCTTTCCCTCATGTCTTGCGCCTATAAACAAATACTAGTATCTTCTTCATCCATGCATAATATTTATCTCTCTTTCTTTTTATGTATGTACGTCGTTATTTTACAATTGTCATTCTTTTTTTAGTGATGTGTAGTGCAAATTTTTCATTCTTCCCATATATTGATTGATATTCTTGATGTTTTTCTTTTGTATCCAAACTCTATAATCTCTTTTCTCTTACGAATTTGTCTTTATTTGTTCTATCTATCTATTTTTGTGTTTGGTGGATTCTTTTTGAATGAAATAAGGTATAAGAGATGGAAAAAAATGTTGTAACGTTGCGATTTTGGATATACAAATAAAACATACATATTGTTTCTTTTAATAGTATCTTATACAATATCAAAGATTGTAACAGTATCACAAAACTGTCAATATAGAAAGATGGGAATGAGGATGCGAGAATGAGTTGTCTAATATCCAAACCAAGATGTATTCAATGATATTTTTCTTCGTCGTCCATGAATCAGTTCTCATTATAAAGTAGTAAAATTTAAGAAAACTTTTTGTTGCTCAATTTATTATAGCCAACAAACTCGAAATGATTGAAGAGATATTGATCTTGTTGTAACATTACTTAATCGTGTTTTAATAACGTCATATTCATAATCATAATACTAGAGCGTCTCTGGAGGATGGATATGGGTGAGTAAAGAATAAACTACATTCACACTTTTATATCACACGTAGATCAATGTAAATTTAGAATTTAATTCACGAATATTTATTTAATAAAAAAGATATTTAATACACAGATAGAAATAATTAATTTTCGTAATCGATTAATTTATTCAAGATTTTCATTTCTTGTTCCAAATCTTTATCATTGAGTTCAGTTATTTCTGATTGAAAATAGTTTCGAAATGTTTTGAATTGTTCTCGAAATTGATTTGAAACAATTAATGGTGTCGATTGTCGTTCCCAATCACTTAATTTCTCAACATTTCGTTCGTTTAAATCAAAGAAAATTTTTCTTTTATTATATTTCTGTTCACGTTCATGATTAATCCATGTTTTCAATAATGTCACATAATTAACAAGAACAATAGCTTTTTGTATACCAGAATTAGCATAATGAATCTTATTATTCATATGAATATCAATGGATTGTTTATTTTCATGTGTATGACCAAGACGATCTTCATAAGTTACTGAGAAGCACATTTTAGTATTTAATAAATCAAGCAATGATTTTTTTGGTTTTAATTTTAATAAGACAATCCCACCACGTGTACAATCTTTATCATCTGTTCGTGATGGAAATAATGTATTAATAGTAATTAATTCATCATGTTTATCTTGATTCCATTCAGGTGAACCATAAACTTGTTCAACATCGAATAAATCAGATTCAAGTTTCATTTTCACATTGAATACTAATGTTGTTAAAATAAGATCAAAATCTTTATCCAAAAGTTGGAGGAATTTCTTTGAATCATGTACAGAAAAATAATTTGCACCTCGATGTTTTGTTATGGAAGATATTAATTGAGTATTAAGATCAATTCCAACACCGAAAAATGTTGTATAAATACGATGTTTTGATAATTGTTCAATACGTGAAGAAAAAGTATTTTCTTGTAGAGAACCTTCATTGGGTTGTGCATCAGTTAGAAATAAAATTCGATTATCATATTCATTATTGATTATTAAAGAAGCATCTTCAAAAAGTGATGCACAACAATCAAGAGCTGCACTCATATTTGTTCCACCATCAGCTCGAATTTTTAAAAATTGATCTTTCAATTTTCTTATATCGATCTCTGCTACTTCTGTCATTGTTTGAATGACCGATGTTTTACTCTCAAATGTAATAATAGCGAGTTGATCATTAGGCTTCAAATAATCTAATACTTTAGAAATAACTTCAATAGTAATTAACATTTTTGAGCGAGTATCAAATTCAGTATCATCATTATTAGTTCTAAAAAAAATAATATGAAATCTCTTTGATCTTTCTTTTTTCATATTATAGGTAGATGTACATACGTGTTTGAATGATGTTTATCATAATGATAACGATTGAATGGTGACGACATCGATCCACTTACATCAACACAGATGAGAAGATTCATTGGATTTCGTTTAAATGTATCTTCAGTTAAATTTGAATTCAAACCTACAGTCATATAATATTCATCAGATTGTTGTAGAGGATTTTTTGTGATAGCTATTGAATAAGACGGACAAAATAGATTTTGATTATCTTGTTGTTGTTGTTGTTGTTGTTCATTTCCAGTATCAAAAAAATAATCATTAAAAAGACCTTCATAGGATAAATCTGTTATGATTGGTAAATAATTATTTTGAATATTTTCACGAAAATTATTCACATCTTTTGCACCACCAACAGCAAATCCTAATCTTCTTCCACATCCTCGTAAACCTATAAACAATCATAAATATAAATGGGAAAAAAAAGAAAATATTGGGTTTTTTTGCAACTAACGAAGAACAAGGTGAAGTGTCGATTCTTTTTGAATATTGTAGTCGCTGAGTGTTCGACCGTCTTCAAGTTGTTTGCCAGCAAAGATAGCGCGTTGTTGATCAACTGGAATACCTTCTTTATCTTGAATTTTGAGTTTCACATTCTCAATAGATTCGTTTGCTTCAACTTCAAGCGTAATAACTTTGCCAGTTAAAGTTTTGATAAAGATTTGCATACCACCTCGAAGACGTAATACTAAATGAAGAGTACTTTCTTTTTGTACATTATAGTCACTGAGTGTACGACCATTTTCGAGTTGTTTGCCAGCAAAAATAAGACGTTGTTGATCAACTGGAATACCTTCTTTATCTTGAACTTTGAGTTTCACATTTTCAATAGTATCCGAAGTTTCAACTTCGAGAGTAATACTTTTACCAGTGAGCGTTTTTACAAAGATCTGCATATTATCAGTATAGAAAATGCGATTGAATGAAGAAAGTAGTAAATCACATATCTACTTATATACTACTTTGATCACTCCGATTTTTCAATGTTGAGCAATATAACAGTAATCATGACTGCCACGGGTAAAACATAATGTATATCAAAGGAAGGAAAGACAAAATATGATGTGACTCATTGGTAAAAAACGAGAACGAGAAATTTCTTTCTTCATCGAGAATATGACTCATCTAGTAGTTGCATCCTAATGATGAAAATATTCGATAGTGAATTACGAAAGGTGTTTTTCATATTCTTTTTGGTAGAATAATCTTCTAAATGTTCTGTACATAAGTCAACTTTCTACAAGATCGAATAAGATCTACATATAGCTATGAAAATTATAAAAAAAATCGATTGATATTGGCGCTTGTAGAAAGATAATAGTTCTAAATACTAAAATATATGATAAAGCAATATCTGTGCAAAAGATATTCGAAACGATTTGACTAGCTGTTGAATTGTTTTGATGTTGATAGAATAGAAAATCTTTAATCAATTCTCAAACACTGTGGGAAATAGTAGAAATCCTCCTATTGAAATGAACTAGAAAGATTTCTACGTGAGAAAGAATTAAAAGAATCGATTTGATCTTTCTAAATAATTTGGCGAAGTCTATAAAAGCACAATGTTTTACTTTGTATTATACCTTATTTGCGTATATAGTTGGCTTTCCTATTTATAAATTTCATTCTAAAGAATAAATAAAATATTGAGGACAAAGACGTTTGTACTGTCCTATATTCACTATACTTGTTTGGATTGATAAATAAAATAATCAGTTAATATTTTTGTTTATAAATGAATAAGAATTGAGTTTTGTTCATATGATTTGTTTTAACAAAAACATATCAATGATAATTTTTTCTTATTTTCCTATTGTCTCTAATTCTTTTGTTTTGTTTTTGTTATTATTGGTATCTTTTTTTAATAGTATAGACACCCTCACCCTCACCCTCACTGTCGTTTATATTTGTTTGTTATGTTGTTCTTCTGTATTTTGTTTCCTATGGATCGATAGCAGCGTGATAGCTAAAACTAATTTTTCTCAAAAGTTAATAGCTGAGAAAAACGGTAAAAATAATTCAAATAATTCGAATCTTCAATCCAAGTTATAACTTCAGTTATAACTTTCAATCTTGTTAAGTATCTTAATTTCGTAAGAAAATTTGAGTTAAATTTAAATAGTAATCACTTTGATTTATTCACATACTCCATGCAATAGATAGCAAAGCACATGTTTAAATTATTCATTAATTTAAGAAAGACGTTCAAACACACATAAATAAATACATATACTTTTTATTATAGAATTAATGATAATCTTAAATCGTAAACAATTGAGAACAATATTTGAGAACAAAAGAAACAACTTTATTTCTAATTTTCATTCTTTAAAATTGTGCTTATTGATGATAAATTACTTATTCATATGAAACAACTTCGTAGATTTACATTTTATATTCAATCCGTAGAAGAAATTATCGTTCCTATATCTATTAGTGATATTGAACAATCATTTACAAATAAAAAATATGGACAAGTAACTTGTATGATAGATTATTTGAATTATTCTTTAATATTATATCGAATATTTTCACTTCCAACTAAATTTCATTATCTTGATAAAATCTCAAATAATATTCCAAATATTACTTTTAATTCTGTTACTTATTTGAAATTAAAAGATGAAAATCCATTCAAACATGAATTTTTCGTTCGACTTCAAAGATCTTTTCCAAATGTTAAATATTTATTTATCTATCTCAAATATTCAACAACCATATTGGCGTTATGAAGAACGTTATCTTCTTGAAAAAGGTTGGTGTTCAATTATTGAATTTTTACATCTTATTGTTCTTGACGTGAAAGATGCTCACTTTTATTATCTTGAACATTTTCTTAATGAAACAAAAACCCATCTACCTTGTTTAACAGAATTAAAAGTTAATTATGACAAACTGGAAGACGTCACAAAAAATTTTCGAAAAGATGAAATGCGTCGTAATTGTAGTCGAGTGCAACGAATAATTCTTGACCGTCCAATAGTTTATGCAGAACATGTTTATCGTTTTTTTCCTTCATTATTATAAGTTTAATTTTGTGTTTTTTTCATTAGTTTAATAATTATTTTCATTTAACGTTTTCATTTGTAATACAATTATTTCAGATAAACTTTTTGTAAGTGATTTCTAAAAATTAGCAAAATATTAAGTTTTGATGAGAGAGATTGCATCTAGATAGTATAAGAAAATCTAAATAGAATTTGATTTTGAATTCAATTCAAACTATAAAATACTTGATTTTAAATATATAAATCGAAAAGAAAATATTCTATTTTAATTTCAATATGCATTTTTGTTATATTAAAATTTCTTAAAGAATTATTCGTTTGAAAAAATAGTTTCTTTTAATTGACATTTTTCACAGATCCTACTCTACACGAAATGTAATTTCTATAGGTAGTAATTTTCACTTTTTACAAGTTTGAAATTTTAATAAACATAATATCTCCTTCTATAAAGAAATTGAACACTTTACAAAGTGATTAGTCTAAAATACTTTTGAAATCTAAATCAAACGAGCTTAAAATTGAAAAAAGTTCATATTTCTTTTTATTAGAAAGATTATTTTGAGTTTATTGAATAAATATATCTGTAAAGAACATTAATTTGTTGTATTAACTAATTCTCTTTTAAGTTCGTAAAAATTTATTTTTTAGTTAATGAAAAAGCAATGCAAATTCTATGCTAAGGTTTTCTTGACATATGTTCTAATTGATTTTATTATATATTGAAGAAAAGCAAATAAATATAAATATTTAAAATAGAAGAAAAAGAAAATATTGACATTTTTTACTTTTCCTAATCTCTTATAAAATTTTGACAGTATGAAAATATTTCTTTTATTTTAAAAGTGTTTTCTAATAATATTAGAAAAAGAGTGAAATAAAATTGAATATTTTATATTTCTACATTATCAAAAAATTATTTTATTACTTTTTTTAAATTAAAAGATAAAATAAAATCTATTCTATTCTATTATTATTCGATTTATTTGTCATACAAAATGAAATTAAAGTTGAAAAAATTTTTAAATTATTTATTTAGATCG
Source organism: Adineta steineri (assembly GCA_905250115.1). Classification (NCBI taxonomy): domain Eukaryota; kingdom Metazoa; phylum Rotifera; class Eurotatoria; order Adinetida; family Adinetidae; genus Adineta; species Adineta steineri. Next base: position 773,540 of record CAJNOI010000012.1, on the reverse strand, counting down.
GTCGTTTGATCTGTGCGATCATGGCTTTCTTTGTATCTGTTGATATAGTATTGAGTGTGATTTGGATAGCTGGATTGATGTTGACAATAGCATAGATTGTTTTTGTATGGATCATAGGATTATCAAGTACAAGTCTATTCATTCTTGATTCGTTTACTGGTTTGATCTTCTCATCAATTTTTCCATTATCATTTGATTTTATTAATCAACGATTAGTTGTCAATCCACTACTTCTTAGTCTTATCTTGTGTGGTAAGGAGTATAATTGGATAATCGAATATATGTATTGAATGGTATTATTTAGGTATTATGATGGACATAAATCCGCGACATTTTCTCACACTGCTGATGATTTGTATTCTTCTAGCAATCGTACGCTAATCTAGTGCATTACTCCTGTCGTTCTATCATCGTCGATAAGCTGCGAAGAAATCTCAACACCCGAATGAAGAAGAATAAAAAATAGCAACGTTTTTGGTCGATATTGAACAAAAGAAACAATGAAAATTCTTTTTGCATCCTACGATTTTCTTTTGCATTTCATCATTCGTAGAAACAAAAGACATTTGTATATGTTTAAGATCTGCCATGAAATCTTATTTGCCAGTTATAGATTACATAATTTCATGTATATCTAAAGCCATATTATGATACAATGCCGATAGGAATCGATTGTTTTATTTTCAGAATGAGACTTTACTTTCGTGAAGCATCCGTAATCTTCAGCAATTCTTTATCAAATTCTCATTCTACTTCATAATTACTAAATTTTCCGTTCGAACTCTCAAATTCAGTGCTTATTCGATCAAAAACATCATATCTCACATATACTATCTATCAACATGTAGAAGAAACAAATAATTTTAGTCATCATTCCATTGACTACAAAAAAGTTTCATTATGTAGCAATGTAAAGAAGAACATGATAAATAATCAACAGAAGATTGTGAAGATGTCATTAAATGAACTTTTTTCAGAAGTATTAAGTGATCATGAAAATGAACATCTGGAATAGTTTTTCAAAAAACAAAAAGAGTCGTGTTGATTGTATTAAATACAAAACATTTCCGACAATAAATATTTTATTCTTTTTTAATGTATTTTATGAAACATTTGCCGTCATTCCATGATTTTCTCTTTTTATATTCCTGTAAATAACCAAAATAAATATTATTCAACAAAGATTTAACATTAACACAAAATAACAACTCACATCTGTCAATAGTTTATTTAAAACTAACTTTTCAAAAAGGAAATAAAATAAATTTTTCTATTGACGTAGGATTTGTTTTGTTCCAAATGTCATAATATTTTAAAGTGATTATTTAAGAGAAGACTTATTTTTCATTCAACTCATACAAAACTATTTCTAATAATCTCATATAACAATAAATGAAAACTTCATTTAGAAATTGTTTTCTTTCAATTTAGGTTGATGCATTAATAAAACATCAAATCTCATAAATATTCAAACTCAGATAAACAACAACTATGTACACCATCAACCGAATTGAACCTGCCGAAGTAATGTATTAGATAGGGAGAAAATAGTCTTATTGGATTTTTGAATATTTTAGTCGATAGTAATTAATCCTAGTACAATACCATCAGGAAGATTGTATGTATATATTGTGAAGAAAAATAAATCACCAAAAAAGAATGTATTATTCTAGACATGAACATCGTCGAGCAAGAAAATTTAATTGGATAATATTTATCATTATTTGTATTGTTGTAATTGCAGCTGTCGCAACAACTACTCTTTTGCTGACGAAAACTGAAAGAGAAAAAGCATCAATAATGGAGATGACTACACTTACATCAATATTAACATCAAGAACAACAACAACGACAACGTCATCGTCTATAGCAATAACAGCAACAACAACAACAACAAAAATAGCAATATCATCATTATCAGTATCATCGTTATTATCATCACCACAATTCTCATCATTATCACCATCAAAATTCTCATCATTCTCATCATTAATATTATCATTACCAGAATTAACATTACCAGAATCAACATTACCACCATTATCATCAATATTTGAATTATTATCATCAGAACAATTATCCAGATTAGTAACGTTAGTATCAGCATTATCATCATTACAAAAAAAATCATTATCATCATTGTTATCATCAATGTCGGAATCACAATTTTCATCATTATCATCATTATTCAAATCAATGTCAGCACCACAATGCACAGCATTCACATCAGTATTAACATCACCAAATATATCATTATTAGTGCCATTAATGCCATTATTAGGATCACCATCATTCGTATCATTAAAGTCATCAATATCAGAATCACAAAAAACATTATTATTATCATTATCACCATCATTATCATTATTATTTTCATCATCATCATTATCACAATCATTATTATCATCATTACTTTCATCACTAGGCTAGAGAAGACTCTTGCAAAAATAAATTGTTTGTTTATTTGTTTGTTTATTTGTTTGTTTGTTTGTTTGTTTCCTTGCTTGCGTGTATGTCCGCACGTCACTGATTGGTCGAAAAGTAAAATAAAATCATTAAAAAGAATATTCTTTCTCAAAAAGTTTGACTGAAAGATAATCAATGTCAAAGAACTCGAATCTGAGGTCAGTTTTTACGTGTTATACAAATAAAAACCTCAGTAGGATTGTACAAGAGAATTGCTACAAGAAAGAGCTGACCGAATCACTAGACGAGCGTTATTTGTTATCATCATAATTATCACCACTATTACCATTATTATCGCCGTCAACAATAACAAGCAGCATGATTTTTTTAAAACTAGTGGGCTTTATAATGTCGTCAATACGTCTCCCAGAATTTTGTCAATTTCACTATCTATTAAATATAAACTAAAACACTTTTCATACTTACACTGATGAGTGCAAGCTATCATTTATCTATAATAATAACATTAATGTGCTGAGCTCTGACATATATCCTATATTAATATTATTTCGTGACAAATTGCAAAATCTACTGTACTTTCACCGCTGGTGAATGTTCTATTAAAGATAGCCTTATTGGTAAACATTTTTCCATCCAAACTAGTTAGTTTCTCATCTGAAATAACTCATAAAAGATAAATTAGTTTGAGAGTTCAGACGTAGTATTATAGTGATCCTTCATCTATATTGACTCTCACTTCTTAATCCACCCCATACCATTACCCTCATCCTCAAGATGGTAATGCTTTCGTTGTTAATGATATTTCTAACAGTAATACTCACTTGAATAGTGCACAACTATATAAAACATCATACAAATGACAGTATTTTCTATTGTAGTTTGCAACATATATTGCTTTTTCAAATTAAAAATATTTATTCATAAATACTTCAAAATAAAACGATCATTAATAATATCTTAAAGTTGATGAATTTACTCTGGGATTGTGAGTATGAGTGACATGCATATTGTTATTGAATATATTGGATTCACATTACACTTATCCGTGACTTCATCTTGTAAAACATTTCTTATTGATAATTCGATTGTGGCAGTTTATTACTTTTCGTGTTTCATACATTTTGAGGGTGTGTGTGAGTGTGGATGAGGTTATGAAGTGGATACACATGAAAGATTGCTATAATATCACATCGACACCATCTATTACTTCTTCAAAAACACAATTCTTCTCACAAATCTGTATACTCAACAGACTTCTGCACAAACACCAATGTTACTACTATTGACATCGAATATTGCTAACTCTTCTTGAATAAAAGAATAGAGATAAGAATATGAAAGAAAAGACTAGAAATTTTCTTTCCATATCTTATATATGCTGGCTATGAACGTATATAGAAGAAACAAATAATTTTAGTCATTTATTTTTTCAGTGCAAAAATAATTCATTTTGTAGCAATATAAAGAAGAACATGATAAATAATCAACAGAAGATTGTGAAGACGTCATTAAATGTATTTTTTTCAGAAGTGTTAAGTGATCATGAAAATGAACATCTGGAATAGTTTTTCAAAAATGAAAGAGTCGTGTTGATTATGTTAAATACAAAACATTTCCGATAATAAATATTCTATTCTTTTTAATGTATTTTATACAGTATTTGACGTCATTTCATGATTTTCTCTTTTTATATTGCTGTAAATAACCAAAATAAATATTATTCAAGAGAGATTTTACATTAACACAAAATAACAACTCGCATCTGTCGATATTTTATTGAAAATTAACCTTGAAAAAAGGAGTATGATTCATTTTTCTGTTGATATAGAACTTTTTCGTTCCAAATGTCATAATATTTTAAAGTGATTATTTAACTCATGTAGAAATACATGAAAACATTTACAAAAATTGTTTTATTTCGTTTTAGATTGATGAATTAATAAAACAAACCAAATGACATAAATACAAAAACAATATTCAATGAGATAATTCGTAGATTTATTTTTAAGAAAAGAAGAATTTTGTTGATTTTAGATTTTAAGTTTAGATAGAAAAACACAACTATGAACATCAATAACAGAGTCAAACCTAATAGAGTTAATGTATTAAATAAAAAAAATAAATTATCTTTTGTTTTCTTTTTGCATATTTTAGTTTATAGAAATTAACCCTAATAGAACAACAATAAGTGTTATGTTTTTTTAGAACAGGAGTTTTTCTTTATTGAGTTTTAGATATATCATTTGAATGATGATATAAATTAGTTTAATTTTCGATTGCCAGTAGCCATGTATTATACTTCTAGAGAATTATATCGAAAAGATCATTGAACTCATAGTTTATCCATTTATATCCACACATACATTCTTACTGTGATATAGAAGAAGTAAAGACAAATTCGTAAGAGAAAAGAGATTATAGAGTTTGGATACAAAAGAAAACATCAAAGATTCAAGTCCGTATATGAAAAGAAGGAAAAATAGACACTGCATTACTAAAAAAGAAACGATAAGTATAAGGTAACCATGTACATATATAAAAAGAGAGATAAATATTATTTATGGGTGAAGAAGATACTAGTATTTATTCATTGACGGAACAAATGTTAGAAAAGAAAATGATAAGATAAATAATATTGGATTGTTACAAATATATTTTGTAAAAAACGAGAAGATTTCTTTTTATGAAAAATTTGAAGTCACACAAGTAATACGCATAAAACTCAAAAAAAAGCAGAAAAAAGATCGTGTTTATCAATGTTATTTCGTTAATAAAAATTATCTCAGTTAAGTTAATGTGACATACATTTGCAAAGGTCCTCCTGAATCAGGTTCGATTCTGATATAATATGATATAAAATAGTAATCCCCAACTACAGTAGAAAACGATTGTTCCAGATAATCAGTATTCTTACATGAATCGTAAACGCAGTATGTTCCTGTATAACATGAATTTGTTACGGTATGCGCATAATTACCAGTTGATTTTGTATCACAATTGGCAGTCGTGTTACAAAATTGTGTCCAGCCATTTAAATTTCCTGTTTCAAAACCACCATTAATTAGAACATCTGTGTTTGCGTTTGTATGATTCACAGATATTTCGTCTAATAGCCAGTAGTGAACGGCACCATCTCCACCCTCACCCTTGATTATAAATGATAGAGTTGCTGAAGAATGATTTGCCATGAAACCATAAATGTATTGTGTATACGTGGTCTTTGCAGAACCAGCGGGCAAATTCAAGATTTGTCCTGAAGGATTGTTGACAGCACTGCCGCATGCTGGTGCTATTGAGAGTGAAATAATATTCAATATAAAAGAATAATCATACGTTTGAAAACTTACTTGTTGTCGCCACTGTCGTTGTTTTTGTTGTTGTTGTTGTTGTTGTGGTCGTTGTTTTTGTTGTTGTTGTTGTTGTTGTTGTTGTTGTTGTTGTTGTCGTTATTGTGGTTGTTATTGTGTGCCTTTCTGTCGAGGCTGTAAAGTACGAAATGATAAATTACAAATAGAGATCATATATTTGAGATAAAAAAAGGTATCAAACGTAGTCAAATGACATCACAACAACTTCATAATATATTTTGAAAGAAGAAAAAACTCTTCTGTGTTTTCAGGATAAAAGGTTTTCATTGTCTGAAGTTAGCAAACGAGGAATAAAACACCATGATTCTCGCTTTTATTGAAATTTCTTAATGATTCTTTATCAATCACCAACACTTATCACATATTTCTCTTAGAAATGAATGATTTACTGTAATGCTTTCTTTATGATACTGCTCACAAATTATTATCAATTGGATGACGCAACCGGCGAAGACCGATCGATTAAAAATCTGAGTATAATGATAAAAATACTTATAATGTTGAAAGGAGTGTGATAAAGATCTATGGTTTTCATGACTGAAAAGAAGAGATGAAGGCACATTGAACTGTATAATAAAGATTTGGAAAACATGACTTTGTTTTCGTCAAACTTGTTAGAAATTAGATAGGAGTAACAAGTAAAATCGACATAACTTCTGAGCTTGAAACAATACAAACCTATGATTAATCTACAATTGTAAATCTCGATTCAAGCTGTTAACATCACTATTTGAAAATCAAAATTGAATATACACTAAGAGAGAGGAGTGCATGAATATGGATACAACTTATATCAATGTATCTGTATTCACGCACCTATGTTATCATATCTAATTTATCTTATAGATTCATATCATACCTGTTGTTGATGAAGTGATAATTGAGGTTGATACAGATAAGCTACTTGATGAGCCAGAGGATGATGTTTCTACAACTAGAAAGATGCATTTAGCATTTATAAAAAAAATTTCTCTATGTATGTTTTATGTTGAGGATGTCAATGTGAATATTATAATTATTATCTAATCACTCCTATACTTGGATCAAATCACAGTCTGAATATTCTTGTTTAATAAAACTGTCTGTACAAATCTAAAGTTTTGAATATATCTAACTGTATTTATGCATGAAAACAAAATAGGCAATATTAGAATGATATACATAATATTTTCAGTTAAATATTAATTTATAATAGTTCGTTGTCTAATTGATGGTGATCTTTTAATTAATTAAGAAAATCAATAATTATCATTATTACATACTTAATGTTTCTGTTGCTGTTGTTTTTGAGGTCAACCAGAATGTAAGTACAATTGCTAAACCTATTCCAACGAGTAATGATCCAACAATACACCATCTAAAACACCAATGCCAGGTAGGGTTTCTCTTATTCTGAAGAATTCTATTATTAAAATAAAGATATATAACCATCATGAAACTGATATTGTACTTACCGATCATTATCATCATCATCTGCCCAAGCATTGCGTTTAATCAAAGAATAACTTTGACGTTTAATTGGTACTGGATCTGCGGACCAGTTGGACTTTTGTCTGCATGCCATTATTTGTATTGTCAGTAGATTGGTAGCTGATTTCGATCTGAATTGAATAAAAAAATACATGTATACATATATATGGTTTGTATAATAAAAAAAAAATAATCAAAAATGAACTCATTTCAACGGCTTCGAATATGTCATGTGATTTTCATACTTTGAGTAAACTCAATTCATGATTTTAATCAAAAGTTTGATTTCGAGAATAGAAAAAAAGGGCGTAACAGAATGCATGCTCGATTGAAAAATTCATTGTATATTAGAGATGGACGAGTTGTGTTTCACAATTGAAAGACACATGAATATGATTTGTTTTTGCTATTAATTAAATTAACAATTTTAACTTTTCTAATTTTATTAAATATTCATCCTTGATATACTATCAAACGAAATATTAATTTCGTATAAAGTTTATAATTGTGAAATTTGACTTCTGATTAAGATAATATAAAACCAATGATAATCAATGATACAATAAATAAAAATAATAATAAATCTATAAGAAGATCATTGATTATTAAATCAGATGTATTACATTGGCTTCGATTAGATTTTGATTATTTTACATATTCAATAAAAAAATAAGATTTCTTTGTTTTTGATTTTTTCTTTTATATATTTCAAACAATATTTGAATATATAATAACGAATTTTTTCTTATTAATGACTCATTATTCAATGAACTGTCAAAAACAATGAGATAGATAGACGAGAAAAATTTCATGTAGATGATATTATGACACGATAAATATGAATAGTCTGCCTTGTTACAGAAGAAAGAAAAGAAAAGAAAATGATAGATATTGGTACATTTCTGTCTGATAAGCGCTTTATACATTTTTTCTCCCGCTCTGATAATAGATTATTCTACCAGACGGATATCATACATTCGAAGACAGTAAGTTTTTATTGCTGAGTTGATAGTTAAAAGAGTGTACGAAGTCCATACGACCATGAATCAATACTTTATTTATATCATTATCGAATTAGGATTTAATATTCTTCATGTTTTTAATAGGTGTATAATTAATACGATGAACTCTGTATCAAATATTGATATTTCATCGATTATTTATCGTTATGTCGAAAAGCATGAACAACAACACGCAGTAGATTTATGGTGTCCTATCTTTAAAACAAATTTTAATGTGGAAAAATCTTATTTTTCATTGGATGCATCACCAAATTATGAAGAAGGTGATACATTGGGTGCATGGTATAATGATAAATTAATTAGTACATTACATATTCGACGTTTAATATTATTCTCAAATGAAAACAATAAGAAATATCTGTGTGGTGGTATTACCAATGTAGCTACCAGAGAAGAATATAGAAATCATGGTTTTTCTCGACATCTTTTACAAATGGGTATTTAGAAAATGGAGAAAAGTAATGAATTCGATCTATCAATGTTAGGTACTGGAAGACCCAATCATTATTCAGTTTTTGGATGGGAACAAGTACCTCAACCTATTAAAATTATCATTCAATGGAAAACTATTAGCTCATTAGATATCGATGTTGTATGGCGTCCAATATCTGATCTTTCGTCTGAAGATTTTGAACTTTTACATAAAATTCATTCGAATAATCCACGTATCTATCAAATTGTTCGAACTCCATCTACTATATTCCAACATTGGGTTAAAATGAGATGGGAAAGCAATCATGCTATCGTTTGTCTATATGAACATAAAGAAGAACAAGGTTATGTAGTAATTGGTAAGTCCGACAATGAAGCAGATATATGTGTATTGGAATGGCAAGCACCAAATCGTAATCTTGAACAAAAATTATTATCTTTAGCTGTAACAGAGATTCGACAACGTTATGAATCAAAAAAAGTTATTTGTCTGTTTGCATTACCAAAATATATGACAATTGAAGATTTGACTCAATGGGCAGGTCCTCCTCAAATTGGTATTAACCAAGAAATAATGATGCGTAATATTCGATTACCAAAAGAAATATATGAAAAGATTAAAATTAGTTACTCGAATGGATCTACTGTTTTTTGGTCAGGGGATTATTTTTGATCTTTGTATATGTATAAAAATATTAAATATCAAAAGAATAATCAATAAAAAAAATGTATATATTGAATAATTCAGTATTTTCAAGTGAATAGATGAATATATTATTGATGATTTAATATCTAGTGTAAGTGATAAAAGTAAGATTAAATATATATATTTAATCAAGAAAAACCAACGTTAAAGAAAGTGATCTCAATGTTGAATATAAAAATAATTTAGTAATTTGTTATTGTGTGATAGTGTGTACATCAGACAGATAAAAAAAGAAATAAAATATTCTTTTGTAAATAGTCTTGCTAAAATGAAAATCAAATGACACCATAAAGACAAATATCATAGTTTATTCAAAGAAGATTATACAGTATGTCTCAAGAAAAATTTAATCTATTTTAAATATATATATATTCAAAGAAATTCATTCTATTTATAATGAAGAGTTTCTTATTAAAATCGATCATTTATTGAATAAAATAATCGTGATCGATATTACTCATATTATTAAATGCATATATTTCGCAAGCGTGTAATATAATTGTTCTATATATATATATATATATACCTTTATACATTACTTATAAGTAATACAGCATATGCAGGAAAGTAAAATATATTAGTCATGATTTCTTCTACCACTTACTTTTTAATACGAAAAAAGTAACTAACGGATGACTGATCACTGTTATAAAAGAGATAAAAATATACTTTTTCTTAATTCGTTTTGTTTTTTTCTCGTTCGATTATATATCACAGTAAGTGTATTTTGATTATTTTTATAAGATTCTAATTCGGATTGTAACTTCATATATTTACAAGAAAAACAAAGATTATTATAAGACATAAAAATATATTCTTCATTTATCAATTGATAAAAATCCTGGAAACTGATTTAATTTCTAGGAATATTCAAAACTCATTCAGAGAGATGCCTTGCGTTTATTTACTCGCCATCATCTCATCTATTGAATAGCAATCAATTAGCACATATTTCGAACACTTTTTTTTTATTACTAATTTGAATTTTCTAGCATTAGTTCTCATTTACAAAAAGTATAAGACAATGGAGAGTCATAATAAGAAGTCAAAAATAGCGACGACAACTGATCATAATCAATTTGAGCTACATGAAACTACGTTTGGTGATGAATTTTTGAATGATCAACAACCAATATTAGGCAAAGACATGGAAATCAATACTGATTTACCGTACAGTTTCGACACATCGCATATAAACTTAAATGTAGAAGATCAAAAAGAAGGAATGGTTGCAACAGAACATTCTACTAAAATTATAAATCACCTTGAAACAAGAAATAATCGAGGCGTGGAAGTCATTCCCAATGACTTGATTCTGAAACAAATGAATAATATCAACGACATCACAGCGAATCTTGAACCTATTATTGAGTATGCAGAAGAGCCGTTAGTATCTCTAACCGAAGCATGTGCTCCGCTCATTACTACTATTGATAATTTATCAGTCTATGTTCAACAAGCACTAAAAGAAACGCCGAATCCACCTCCTGATAAACTTACAATCGATGAGAGTGCCGCCATTCGCTTATACACACTTGAATGGGAAGGAAAACATCACAGTCTCTATTCAATGCTCAATCACACACTCAAAAAGGAGCCACGCGAGAAATTACGACCTTATTTCAAATATCTAAAACTGTTCTTAACTGCGCTAACTAAATTAACATGCGTTCCATCACTAGTTATTTGGCGAGGAGTAACTAAAGATTTGAGCGGTCAATTTCCACCTGGCACATCAGTTGTCTGGTGGAGTTTTACATCGTGTACAACTTCGTTACCCGTTCTAAAAAACAATATGTATTTGGGTGATGATGGTAAACGGACATTATTCTCTGTTGAAGCTATAAACAGTCGAGATGTGCGAGCTCATTCACATTTTGTTAATGAAGACGAAGTACTTCTTTTACCTGGTACTCAAATGATCGTTCAGTCTCAATTCAGTCCAGCACCTGATCTTTATATCATTCATTTGAAACAGATAGAGCCAGAGGAAGTACTACTAGAACTTCCATTTCCAGGTATTTTAAAGTTTTTCACTGATTTATCATGAACTAATAGTATATCTATATTTAGGTGCATATCTTTATCCTAAAATTGGGTAAGTTTAACTATACATTTATTAACTGTATTTTTCATGATATTTCTTATTATATTTACAAGACGTGCTTGCTACAGAAAGAAGAGATTTATCATTCCAGTATGTTTATTGACTATTATAATCATTGTGGCAACTGTTCTTGGCGCTGTTATAGGACATAAATCTCCAAGTATGATTTTTGATGTTCTTATTCTACTTACAGATACAGATGAAGTGTCCTAGAGTGACTTCGCTTCTTTCTGTAAGATCTTTTTCAATTTTTGGCTAAAATTTCAGAGTAATCAAGATATAAGGAGACTTGTTTGCCAGGTAATTTAGCATGATGAGATCTCTTTTAAACGTAGATAATTATTACCTATTTAATATTGCTCTTTCTGTAAAAAGTATTTTATTTCAATGTTATCTTCTTTTAGAGACTATCTGCAATAGACCTTTTGAACAATCCAAAAAATATAGTGTTGGAAGCGATCCATCTTATGCGGCGTTGGGTCACTTCAGAAACGATAAAGAAATAGATGTAGCAGTGACCAATCGAGATGTTAACACCGTTACTATTTTATTTGGTAACGGACAAGGAGCCTTCAAGTATCCATGGCTTTATGATGTTGGCCGTGGTCCAATTTCTGTGTTATCCTACGATCTGAATAATGATAAAAAGATGGATCTGTTAATTGCCAACCAATATAACAATACAATCAGTGTACTACTTAGTTATGGGAACGGAAGTTTTCAAGCCATACAAAACTATAACGTAGGTCGACAACCGATGTATGCTATAGCCTCTGATTTTAATAATGATGACAAATTAGATATAGCAGTCGTCAACTCCAATGACAGTACCGTCAGTATACTGCTAGCTAATGCGAATGGAGCTTTTCAGACTCCGACCAATTACGCCGTTGGTCAAACTCCGAGTTCAATTGTGTCAGCTGACTTTGATAATGATCATAAATTTGATCTAGCAATAGCCAACTTCGATGACAACACTATTAGTTTATTAAAAGGAAATGGGGACGGCAGTTTTCGTACTCAAATAAAGTATGCCGTTCCTCCAGGTCCATATTCAATCATCTCTTCAGATTTTAATAGCGATAACAAAATGGATCTAGCAGTAGCTAATCAAAAGGACAACACAGTTAGTGTACTACTTGGAAACGGGAATGGAGATTTTCAAATACCAACAAACTATACTGTTGGTAAAATGCCATATTCTATTATATCAACCGAATTGGATAATGATAACAAACTAGATCTAGCAGTAGTTAGTTACGCTGACAGCTCTCTCAGCGTATTGCATGGTAACGGCGACGGAACTTTTCAACCCCGAAAGACCTATATCGTTGGTAAATACCCGTATTGTATAGCCGCGGGAGATTTCAATAATGATAAGATAACAGATGTGGCAATCGTCCTTTACACCAATCAGCTGGTGACTGTGCTGCTAGGTGATGGAAATAGAAACTTTTCCTCTCAATTGAACTATACCGTTGGTCGATATCCGGCCTCTGTAACCGTAGCTGACTTTAATAGTGATAACCAATCGGATTTAGCAGTAGTTAACTATCGTGACGATACCGTCAATCTGCTATTCGGCAATACAAACGGATCGTTTCAGACTCAAACAAGTTATAAAGTTGGCAATTATCCAGCTTCTATGATTTCAATTGATCTCAATGCTGATACCAAATTAGACCTTGTAGTAACTAATCAACGTAATAATTCGGTGTGTACGATGGTTGGAAATGGCAATGGCACTTTCCAAGCACCTAGATATTTTGGTGTTGGCGAACTGCCGCGATCTATTACGTCAGCTGATTTCAATAATGATACTAAGCTAGATCTAGCAGTGACTAATTACAATGGAGCATCTATTAGTGTGCTTTTGAGCAATGGTGATGGCACGTTCGAGGCGGCAACGAACTATGAAGTTGGTAGTGGTCCGTGGTCGATAATTTCAGCGGATTTCAATAATGATAAAAAATTGGATCTAGTAGTGACAAACTATTTCGTCTTCACCATCAGTGTACTTCTCGGGTATGGAAATGGAAGTTTTCAAACTTCAAGAGACTATACTGTTGGTCGATATCTGGCATCCGTTATAGCAGTTGATTTTAATAGAGATATGAATATGGATTTAGCAATAGCCAATCAATGGGACAACATGGTAAGTGTATTGCTTGGTAATGGAAATGGAACTTTTCAATTATCACGGACATATGCTGTTGGTCGATCTCCAGATTCAATGATCGCCGCTGATTTTAATAATGATAAAAAGCTGGATCTAGCAGTTATCAACTTCGATGATCAATCACTTAGTTTGTTATTAGGCGATAATAATGGAATCTTTTCATTTCAAAGCATATATCCAACTGGTACTGGTCCATCAGCATTAAAATCTGCTGATCTGAACAATGATAATAAACTAGATTTAGTTATAACAAATTTTTATGATAGTGACTTGTCTGTTCTTTTGAATATTTGTGATTAATTCATTAATCAACAGCCATATTGAGGATGTGGGTGTAACTAAATAAAGACAAATATTTACATGTATATCCATAACTAACACCCACACCCATACCTTCAAATAGAGTTCACTTTGTATCTGAATAATAATTTATATAAACAAAAAAACATGAATAAACATAAGATCTCTCTAAATACTATTGATGAAGTCATACTGAAAATGAGATGTTAGTATAATATATCATTGAAAGTTAGATGATCAAATAGAATAATTTTAATATTCAATGAATCATAACACTTCACGAGACAACTATATATAATCTGATAATTGATAACTTCTTGATCATGTTTAAGATTAACTTCATATTCAACATTAATGTCTTCTTCCTTTTGGAATCATTTTTTTAGTTCTTAAATTGAATAATTAATGATAATATCAAGTTCGAAATCTGTCAATGAACTAATTCACATTTGTTTTTATATTCATAATTTGTTCATCTTCAAAATTCTAGGATGAATATATCTTTTGTTTTTCAATGAGTTGATAATTATTGAATAAAAAAAGAAGTTTAGGGTGTGGGTGTCTTTCATCGATCTAAACCCGTACCCATACCCTCGCCGTATTGCTTCGTATACAGATTCGGTGCACAATCGTTGTACATCTTCTTTTTTTTTCGTTAACAGCCGTTTACAACTGTGCATGTTCGACCTGGAGTCATTTACTTTCCATATAATGCAAAAGCTCTATTTGTGACTACGTGTCCTCAAATAGAATATAAATATAAAAGAACCGTCTTTCCAAATGAATAAATCTTTTTCAAAACAAAAGGACCGAGGACTGATTTTTGAGTAAATTCATGTATAAATTGTCGAAAAAAAACTCAAGATTGTTTTTCCATTAGACTAATGATATGAAATTTAGATAAAGGAAGTGTGGAGTATTTTTCCATTAGATTGATAAAAGAAATTTAGAGAAAAAGAATTCAAGATTGTTTTTCCATTAAACTAATGAAATGAATTCGGAGAGTAAACGGTGCGCTACCCACTCAAAACAGAGAGAGAGAGAAATGTAATTTACTGCGCAATAAATACTTTGTCTTCTATTATGAGTTAAATTCATTTCATCAATTTACAATCTAGTTGGTGATGACGTCAAGAAAAATTTATTTATGGCTTTTATTTATGATTATTACACAAATAATCGGAGAAGATACGCGATCAATAATAATGTCTATAATGATTGATTCCAAGTTTTATTGTGCAAATACAACTTGTTTACCATTCATTAATATTATTACATTAAATATTAAGAATTGTCAATTCGCATGTTTAAGTCAAAGTCAATGTATAGCAGCCACTTTTCATCGATCAACTTCTAATTGTGAATTATTTGATAATATCTTGAATCAAAATGAAAATATGCTGACCGATGTAGATGCTATTAGTATGAATGTTATTAGTGGAACACAATTTCCATCAGGTCAGTATTGATTGAACAGATTTTGAAGAAAATATATCTGTGATAGAAAAAAAGTTATTATCTTCTTGGAAAATAGTTTCAATTTATCGAGAATTAAGACAGTTTGACAGAGATATTGAACACATATATACAAATCATCAATGTCTATTAAGCAAATTTTCAACTGAATTTCTTTGAAATCAATTAGATCAATCTGAATTCATTCGATTTTGTCATAAATATTTATAAACTGTCATCTTTCTTCTTTTAATTGGAATTATTTTCTGATTGGAATCTCTATAATTCTAAAAGTTTAATTATTGAAATTATTATAGGAAAAGATTTAATTAAAGTAAACATTGTAGAGTTATAATTAATTCGTATTTAACGTTAATATATATTCTTAAAGAAAAAGAAACAAATTAACAGATAAACATTATCCACTTGCTTAGTTTCAATCGAAAATCATTTTCTAAAATAGAACCAACTACGACATCAACATCAACAACAACATCATCATCATCAACATCAGCAGCAACAACAATTGGTGAGTGTTGGATTAAATATCTAGGGTTTACGTCAGTTGTTGAAAAGAGAAATAGTTTTACGAGATCTAAAAACCTAGTGTTCGGTACTTCGAATCATCTCAAATCCGAAAAAATAAAACGCCTTTGTGGGACGGAAAACTTGAGGGTGAGTGTCAGGTGAATACAGTATTCAAATCCACATCCACACCCACTCATACCCTCAAGACTTGAGACTATTGAAAATGGTTCAAAAAAGACTGCCCGATTCTATTCATCACCTTTGTGCTAACTAAGACGACGTTATTCAAACGCTAAACAATTCAACACGCTAAAAATAATTTTTGTTTTTAATAGCCTGCAACGTTTTTCTTAATCAAACTACTTACGCAGTTGGTTTTCAACCAATATCAGTAGCAGTCGCCGACGTGAATAGTGATAACAAACCCGATATTGTTGTTGCAAACCGCAATTCGAATACTGTGAGTGTTCTTCTTAACGCAGGCAGTGGCACCTTTGATGCTCAAACTACTTATACAGTTGGTACTCAACCATATCAAGTAGCAGTCGTCGACGTGAATAACGACAACAAACCCGATATTATTGTTACAAACTCTGGTGCGAACAACATCAGTGTTCTTCTCAACGCAGGTAGTGGTACCTTTAATACTCAAATTATTTACACAGCTGGCTCTTCTCCATACTCAGTAGCAGTCGTCGATGTGAATGGTGATAACAAACCTGATATTATTATTACAAACTGGGGTTCGAACAACGTCGGTGTTCTTCTCAACGCAGGCAATGGCACTTTTAATGCTCAAACAACTTACGCAGTTGGCTTTAATCCACAGTCGGTAGCAGTCGTCGATGTGAATAGTGATAACAAACCTGATATTATTGTTGCAAATTGGGGTGCGAACAACATCGGTATTCTTCTTAACGCAGGCAGTGGTACCTTTCATACTCAAACTACTTACTCAGTTGGTACTCGCCCATATTCAGTAGCAGTCGTCGATGTAAATAGCGACAATAAACCTGATATTATTGTTGCAAACTCTGGTTCGAACTCCACCGGTGTTCTTCTTAACGCAGGCAATGGCACCTTTAGTGCTCAAACTAGTTATCCAGCTGGCAATTTTCCATGGTCAGTAGCAGTCGTCGATGTGAATACCGACAGTAAACCCGATATTATTGTTACAAACTCCAATTCGAATGACATCGATGTCCTTCTCAATGCAGGCAATGGCACCTTTAATACTCAAATTGTTTACACAGTTGGTTCTTCTCCATCATCAGTAGCAGTTGTCGATGTGAATCAAGACAATAAACCCGATATTATTGTTGCAAAAGCTACCTCGAGCAGCGTCGCGGTTCTCCTACATTGTTAAGGCTCATCGACGATTATTATCTATTTATTTATTTATTCATATTTTATTAATCTGCTACAAATATTATGCTTATAAAACATTATATAATCCAAACTACTATTTAACCTCGTTCAATAATAAGAATTCAAACTAAACTTTGCGAGTATGGATATTAATAACAAATACATTAGTATCCATATACTGAACAATAATTCATTATTCTTCTCTGATCCGTTCAAAATAAGATTTTTTAACTATAAAGTAATTAATAAAATTCTCACTTTGAAATAAATAAACTACTATTGATTCTAAGAGGCGAAGTATACTTGTGAAGATGTGGGTGGTGCCACAATAATGATGGTAAAGAAGAAGAAAGTCACTCTTACATCCTTCTAAATATAGTTCAATGACAATTCAAGTATCTATTGGAAAGTAACTAATATATTTTAGTCAACTAGATTTCTATCAACATAAATATAAATGACAACAAATGAAACCAATAGAATAGTTTTTCTAATTTAATTAAGACTTCTATTTTTTTATTACAGAAAATGGTACCGAAGAATGGTCCTATTTGACACTTATTATTTGTTATAGTGTAGAACCAATCTCCATATAGAATCTAATGGAACTAAAAATTCATCCCATCGAACGTATGCTACGTGAATGATTTTGTACAAACCGAAATTTTTACACATTTATCGATGGACTATTAACGTTAAATCGTATATTATTTCATAATATTATTATAATCAGTTTTAACAGTTGTATGATTTCTAACAAAAATAAATCTCTTTCTAAAGCGTTTGTCTCATGGGATTCTATGGCTGTCAAAAATAGAGCTGTTAAGATATCCACTCGTGTATGACGTTGTTATATAATCGAGAACTTAAATATGTAAATATATAGAGACAAATACATATTTAATATTTATTAAATGAATGTCCACATGATGAACTGAATTGATTTGTGAGACCTTGTCGTGGTGCATTACATTGAGAACAAAATCCTGCTGATTGTCCAGGATAAGGTGGAGGTGCATAATTACTTTGTCCACTAAAACCTATTATTTGATCCGAAGCAGTTTGATTAGGATAATATGCTACGCTTCCAGGAGCACTGGAACGGCCAATATCTATTACTAACTAAAAAGAAAGATATTAACAAATTTATTCAAAAATAAAATCTACTTACATGATAAACTACTTGATGTCTATATTGGTTTCCATAATATTCAGTATAACTCGTTGAAGAATCTAACCTCCAACTACATGGTATTGGTGATCGAGAAGAATATTTTCTTGATTCTTCTGCAATTACTCGTCGCATTCTTTCTGCAAGTCGAAGTTGTAGAGTACAACATGCAATAATACAAAAAACCATTCCAAACATAATTATACTCATTCCAACACCAACTAATGCAGGAAACCCATGTTCTATATTCGTAGTTGCTGTTATTGCACCAACAACAAATAATATCATACCAATTATCATAGTCAATATAAGAATAACGCCTACGATTAATAAAATTTTACTTGAAGCAATTGTACGATTAATTTTATGAATTGATTCTTGAAATTCATTTTCATTAATTATTCCATTAAGATGAATTGGATATGTTGAATCAAATTCTGCTTTCAAACATCCAGCTAATTATACAGAAAAAGAAGCAAGACTATAAATTATGTAAATTTAAAAAATGAATAGTTACTTTGAACAACAGGTACATATATTGAATTAGGATTTATTGGTATACCAATCATTTCTTTTTCTGATATATATATATATATCACTATGAGAAGACCCTCTCTTCACGTTGTATCTTATTCGAATGAAGAACAAAAACAGAGAAGAAGAAGAAAAATAAACAAAGAATGTCAGTTACGATCAGATATGATGGGAAAGAATGTGTGAAGACATATGAAGATATGACTGTAACAAACACATACAAATATATGTATAAAATTTCTTAAATACTAAAGACTACATGACGGACGTATATATGCTGTAATCAAGTAAAAATCACAGATGGTAACTACACAATAGTAGAAAAGGACAAAATTGCATATTTAACGAGGATATACGTCATCGTGTGTTTTCGCTATGATATCATATAACAACAAAACGGCGTAGGAAAATATTCGTTTTTCTCCAAACAACATTTATTTTTTATCTTTATAAAACGAAAGAACAAGATATAAGAAATTGTGAAATATTTCTCATCTGTTTCTCTCTGAATAGTACATGAATAATATTGATTAATGATTTGATCAACATAAAAAAAAGCTACCTAAAGAATAAATATCAATAGAACTATTTTAACTTGTAATTGTTTTTGAAAAGAGTTGCATATGTTGAATCAACATTAATTTATCAATAAAATTCTGATTCATCATACCATTAAACATTCTTTATCTAATGTTTATACTTAGACTTAGGAATAATCAGAAGAACTGTTTGTAATACCTTTAATCATAAAAACTATTCGGTTTCAACATAATTTTTTTTCTTTTTGTTTTTCATATATTAATAATTAACTATTGTTTATGGGTGTGGGTGTAGGTGTTGTTAGATTAAGATAATAGAAACCTAAACCCACGCCCTCAAACTATAAAAATCATCATATATACGATATGAATAAAAGAATCTATTTTTATTTATTATCAAGTGTATTCAAGCAGTAATAATATAACTTCTTTGGCATATTTTCATTTCTCTTCCATACTCTTTTCAACATCTAAGGAAAAGTAACATGAAAGAATTATGAATGCATTTTTAAAATAGATCGTAATATTAATAAAGGACGTGTCATTTTTATTATTTCTATATTAGATACAATTGACAAGTAACCAAATTATTGATCTTCTTTTTTTCTAAAAGAATCAGTAAATGATTTATTGTAATGAATTAATAATTATACTGAAATATTACAATAATTTTATGCTACAAAAAATTCTCTCATTCTCTAAAAACTTTCTCATATAGAAATAATGCAACAGTTTACACTTTATCATCCTTTACTGAGAAAATTTTTTATTCAAAAACCATGCTTTATCAAATATTTATAAATTTAAATTGTCTATTATTAAAAGACTATCTAGACAAATATCGAATTATCATACAATTTACAGTACAAACGACATGAAGTGTTGTAAACATGGTAGCATCATTTCTGACTTTATCTTTTCTATGAAAAAATATTTTTTTCTGATTATGTAAGTATGATTACAATATAAAATGTTTTAAATTGTGTTTAGATATAAAAAATAAAATTTCATCAAAGTCGTGCCAATTTCATGTTCTATATTTAACATGAAATATATTGAGATAATTAAAAATAAATTTAGATTTTAATTAAAATGGAAATAGTTTTCATAGATTGTGTAACTTCTCATAAAACTATAAATCAAGCCTATTTTATTCTAACACAATCGAAAATTTAGTCCAAACTACTCTAAGATTATGATTAATCCAAGTGCATTTATATTGTGTTTAATGACATCTATTATTTGTTCATTGACATGTTTATTTTCATGTTTTATATTAATTTGTGTCATTCATCATCTTTATCATAATCGTTTACAACAAGAAGATCGAATAATAAATATTCATTGTATTAATATTTATTCATTAGTTTCAATCTATATTGGAATATTAGCATTACTTAATATCCAGACAGTTTTAGGAATTCAATATGGATATAATTTTAATTTATCATCGTGTATATTTTTAGGATATCTAACTTCTATTCTAATCAGTAGCATATATTGGGCTTTTGTAAATCAGGTAATTCATTATTGATTAACTAGAACAATGAAAAATATTTTGTTTTAATTGTTAATGTAGGCATTCTTTCGACTTTGTCGAGTTGTATATCCAAGTATACGATGGCTTCAATCATATCAATTATATATCATTTTACCATTCATAGAACTAATTTTCAGTTGTATTTTAATAAGTCCAATTCTTTTTCTACATGATATTGTTTATCTTCCACAAGACAATTATTGTTTTGTATCATTTACTAATGTGTTTAGTTTGCTTTGGCTTGCATTTAATGGTTATGGAAATCAGATTGGAGTATTATTATTTGTCTATATACGTATTACAATTTTTCTTCGTCATCAATCAAATACTCAATCACTTATTGTTAAACACCGACAAGAACGTGATTTACTTGTTATTCGACGTATTCTGATAACTGTTGGTTTATTAATAAGTCTTGGAATACCTGCTATGGTTTTTATAGTGATGTCGTTTATTACACATGAAGATTATCCTCTAACCTATCCTTTCGTATTCTTTTTTATTAGTATATCAATGATAGGCGTATGTTTATCAACAATTATTTTTACACCACAATTAAAAACGATTGTTGTTAAAATAATTCAACATAATCGCGTTATACCTCTAAATGATAGCTTCATAGGTTCGATTCCAATGAGACAATAATATATATATACTATGCACTAAATTCTACTTATTATATCTAAAATATTTTTTTGTTATGTTTTATGTTTTAATATCACATGATGATTTAATTCGTTTCATTTCATTTTCTTCTATATAAATAAAGATATTAACAAAAACTTTTCCCTACAGGGTGGTGCATAACCTTTTGCTCTAGGGGTAGCGCTATGATTCCAACTAGAGTAGAGTACTTAATGGATTTTGTATCAAGTAAAAGTGCTTCGAAAACTAGATTTATTAATACGAAACAGTACGAGTTATCAGAACCTTTTAATATTGAAATACGAAATTTTCTTGAGGGTGTGGGTGTGGGTGTGGGTGTAGAAAAGAAAAAAATAAATACCCACACCCACTCATCCACACTCACATCCTTTGCTCATATATAATGAAGAGTGTGAGTATGCGGGCATGAACAAAGATGTGAAAACTATAGTCATCTTTCATCTACACCCTCATCCATTAATTTCAATCAGGGATGTTCATCGGGATTGACAACTCGTCGTTGTCAGATGGGTTGCAAGAAATATTAGATAATTGATCTGAGTTTTACGACTTTGATTATGTTTGAATAGAACTTTTCCTACTAATTCATAAGATCCATCCATCTATTTTCGGAGTTTTGCTTTTGCATATATTCAATTTATAGTTGAATTCATGCATCTTTTTTATGTCTCTTACAAAATATTTATTGCGCGTAGAGAAACAAAAAATGTGATTAAAAGCGAGTCCTGACAATAGCAGATTATTATTTAATAGAGTCAAATAAAAAAGACATGAAACTAATCATGACTTATTTATTAACGTCTATCATTTATTGACGATGATAGTTGATATCTTATTTTCAGTTAAAACACGTTTGATAATCAAGGTAGATTTTGATCAATTCTTCTTTCTCTTCATCACGTTCTTCTTCACTAAAATCTTTTGATTTTCTATTAAAGAAAAAAAAGAAAAGAAAAAAATTATCAATTTTTCATCTTATCTATAACGAATCCTTCTCTAGAGAACTTGTTTTGCTCTTTATGTTATCTAGAAGAAATGAAAGAAAAAGAGAGATGTATAACTAGAGAGAAAATCTACAACGAGTGTCATTTGGTTTTTATCGAAGACAAAGAAGAAGAAGAAGATTATTTTATTAGTTAATTAATTTATCAAAAATAAATCTTGTTGAATGATGTGGAATATCTACATGTTTCTCATTATTCTTCTGTTCGTTCTCAATAATGAGACATCAGGTAAATACTTTTATTTATCACATATTCAAGATCAGTCATTGCACAAAAATGACATTATTCGTTAGAGTCTTAGTCGAACAAAAGAGAGTCAAATAATAGATTATAGAATTTGACAGAAATTTCTGCTATAGATTCAAAAGTAATGGTACTGATCTCTTGCAGAGACTATGCGAGATTTTTTTGTGATTTGAAGAATGAGCATACTTTAATTTTAAAAGTATAAGTTGAATACTGACCGATAGTATTGTAGATATCTGAGTTTATATCGACTGATAGTTTTAAAACGACTGAAAACTTGAACATTACTGAAACCTTCTATCGATATCAAGTTAATTTGTAGATCTTGAGACGAGAATGAGACACAAAAGAAAGGAAAGAAACCTATCTCATCATATCGCATTATAATATATGGAAAAAAAGAAAAGAACAACAACAAATTAATGTAAATGAAAACTAAGTTTTATGAAATTATTTGACTATGTAGTTTGGTTTGAGATACGATGTAGATTCATTTATCCCAAACAGGTTAACATCTCCATTATATAAAAAATAATATGAATAATAAAATAGTTCTATTGTTTTTAATGTACTCAAAGAGTTTTCTGTAGAAAAATAGAAGTGAGGTATAAAGTCAGTATATTGGATTATAAGCTGTAGAAATGAATATATCTACTAGAATGAAAGAGCACAAATCATAGGATAATGTAGAATTACTTGACGAGTACAAATTCATGATTGATACTATCATTTTTATCACTAGACTATCACAAAAGAATATTGTTGAGTAAGACAACATTTGAATCAAAGATAAAATACATAAAAGTTTTTCCAATCCTTAAAAGGAATCGATGATTATTGAAATTGTTTTCTCAAAATATTCAACTTGAAATAATAATTGGTTTCAAATTTGTTTTGTTTAATTTGATAAGAATCTCAAAAGAAACAAAAATATATTATTGAGAAGAAAAAAAAGAATATTTTTCGTAAATAATTTCTTCGAATGATTATTTAAATAAAGATTAGCAAGAGAATTTTCTTCTCTCTTTCACATATAAGATTCAATTCATAATATTTTGTTTAGATTTCAATCAATTTCAATAAAGTCATTTTCATTCTAAACATTTCTTTTTTTTCTTCCTTCAAATTCATTTTCGTCGGAGAAATAAAATTAATTATTTGATTGTTATTTTGTCTTCCACGAAAATCATATTTTTTCAAATTTTCTTTAATAAATTCAGGCCTTTCTTAGCTGATATTTACAAATCATCCGAGAAAATACAATAATAATCATAGAAATCTTTTCAAAATTAATCTCAATGAATTTTTCCGAGAAGAAACATAAATTAACAATTTCATTTCGTTTATTACAGTTCTTCTCTAATGTTCTTTCGACTTTTCTTGTTTTTAGTTCTTTCATTCAATCAACCAAAGTTTTCTTCAACACCCATTTGGGATTCTAATGGAATTACTTTTGCTGATCAATCGATTGTTGGTCAACATCCTAACGCCGTTTTTGTGAGCACTAATAACACAATCTATGTCGCCAATTGGCAAGACGATACAATTCTAATTTGGCAAGAGGAGAGTGTCAATCCAACCAAGATCATTCGCGGTAGTTTTATAGGACCCTATTCTCTCTTTGTGACATCAAGTGGTAATGTTTATATTGATGATGGACTTAAGAATAGTCGAGTTCAGAAATGGATAGCAGAAACAAATAACTTTGTCACGGTAATGAATGTCAGCACATCATGTTGGGGTTTGTTTGTCGATATTAATGATACGCTTTATTGCTCAATGTCTAATCATCATCAAGTAGTGAAAAGACCATTAAATGATGCTGTGATGACTTCAAATGTTGTTGCTGCTGGAACAGGTATTCAAGGATCAGACTCAAATCAACTTGATGTCCCAATCGGAATTTTTGTCGATGTGAACTTGGATTTATATGTAGCCGATTATGAAAATCATCGAGTTCAATTGTTCCAGCCAGGAGAATCAAATGGCATCACAGTAGCTGGAAATGGATCACTAAATCCAACAATTACACTTCGTTATCCAAGTGGAGTTATATTAGATGCCGAGAAATATTTATTCATTGTGGAGTATGGCAATAGTCGCATTGTTGGCTCAGGCTTGAATGGTTTTCGATGTTTAGTTGGATGTTATGCAGTGAGTTCTCAATCCAGTGACCTGACAACGCCATTTAGTTTTAGTTTCGATCACTCTGGAAACATGTTTGTTACTGATCGAGGAGATTCTCGAATTCAAAAATTTTTCTTGATGAAAGATTCTTTTGGTAAGTTGCAGAAAAGTTGGATGAAATGAAGAGATAAGAATAAACAAGTAATAGAAATTAGTAAAGAAGTTTCCATATAAAAAACGAAAGAAAACAAAAATAATTGAGAAAGATTAATTAATCCAATGTGTCTAAGAAAATGAAATGTTCAGATTAGACAGAGTCATGTGTCAATCGTCTAAAGCAAACAATTCGCCTTTCTATCAAGATTAAAGAACAGAGAAAGAAAAATGTTTTTTTGTTTAATGGAGTAGTAGAAAGGGCTTTCATGTTTCATTTTATATTTCTTAAAGAAAATTTCATCAATGAAATAGTTTTTATCAAAATAAAATCTCTTCATATCTTTGTTGATACAGTCTTAATAGAAATTATTCTATGATTTCACTTC
This sequence comes from Adineta steineri, assembly GCA_905250115.1. Classification (NCBI taxonomy): domain Eukaryota; kingdom Metazoa; phylum Rotifera; class Eurotatoria; order Adinetida; family Adinetidae; genus Adineta; species Adineta steineri. The sequence continues at coordinate 747,809 of CAJNOI010000012.1, read as the reverse complement.
ATATTTCATATTTCGATATGTTTTTTCGTTCGAGAAAAGTAGGACAAATAAAATATCATAATTTTAACAGCTAATTTTTCTTCTTTCTTATGTAGAAAATGAATTTAGCTATTGTTGTTTTTTGAGAGAGATAAACTTCAATATGAAATATTATAAAAAATGAATTTTCTCGTAAAGAAATGTTTTATTGTTTCGATAGTTATCATAATATTTAATTGCAGAAAGTAATATTGAATAGTTCAAGATAATCTATAATGAGAGATATTATGTTCTTATTTCTATAATTATAAAATAAGTAAAACTATTGAGTTAATTTTGAATAAAAATATTTATTTGTTTCATCAAATTCATTCGTTTAAGATGATCAATAAAAAAAATTGATTTTCAGTCAAATCTATTTTCGGTTGTTTTTAAACGGGAATTTTAGACAACTTAATTAAGAAAGGTTTGTTTTATGTATACTAAACAAAGACGAAACATTGTGATCTCTGATAAACCTTTGAAATTTCTTCAGATAAAAAATCTTCGTGCGACAATTTCTACAAAGAATGTCCAGAGAGAGATAAAAAGACTTTTTGCAGATCATAATAAATCTTATGTTTTCTCTTACTTTTCATTCAGTATTGATATGATGTGTAGTGACATTATTTTGCTATTTCTCAATGAAATTTACTAAGATAAATCGAGTTATATTTCCAATAATATAGACAACTGAGATAACATAGGAACTTTTTTCGTTTTCCTTTGAGTTTTTCTCTAAATTAACTTTAAATGTTTGTTAGAAAAAAATTTGAAAAACTTTAAATAAAATAAATGTTTGAAAATTGAAATTTGTATTTATTCCACTTTATATGTTATATGAAAACTAATAAAAATCATTTCTAAATGTCTTTTTCATCAAAAACTTCTTTTGAAGAAACTTTATTTTTCTTCTACAAATACATAAATTAAGAATTTCATTGCCTTTACAGTTCTTCTCTAATATTCTTTCGACTTTTCTTGTTTTTAGCTCTTTCATTCAATCAACCAAAGTTTTGTTCAACTGCCACTTGGGATTTCAAGGGAATTACCATTGCTAATCAATCGATTATTGGTCAGCATCCTAACGCCGTTTTTGTGAGCACTAATAACACAATCTATGTTGCTAATCAAGAGAATAACACAATTGTGATTTGGGATGAAGACAGTGTCGATCCAACAAAGATCATATCGGGTAATTTTACAAAACCCTATTCGTTGTTCGTGACATTGAATGGTGATATTTATATTGATGATGGTGATAACAATGGTCGAGTACAAAAATGGATAGCAGAAACAAATAACTTTGTCACGGTAATGAATGTCAAGTCATCATGTTATGGTTTGTTTGTCGATATTAATAATACTCTTTATTGTTCAATGTATAATCATCATCAAGTAGTGAAAAGATCATTAAATGGTCTCGTGATGGCTTTAAATCGTGTTGCTGCTGGAACAGGTAGATACGGATCAGCCTCAAATGAACTCAATTTTCCTCATGGAATTTTTGTCGATGTAAATTTGGATTTATATGTGGTTGATTATGGGAACCGTCGAGTTCAATTGTTCCAGCCAGGAGAATCAAATGGCAACACAGTAGCTGAACTTCCATCACGAGATCTAACAATTGTTTCTCCTATACCAATTGGAATTCTATTAGATGCTGAGAAATATTTCTTCATTGTAGATCAATACAATAGTCGTATTTTTGGTTCACGTTTAAATGGTTTTCGATGTTTAGTTGGATGTTATGAAAGGGGTTCACAATCCAATCAATTGAATAGTCCATCTAGTTTGAGTTTCGATCGGTCTGGAAACATATTTGTGACTGATACAGATAATCATCGAATTCAAAAATTTCAATATATCGAAGAATCATGTGGTAAGTTTAGAATGATTGAATAAAGTCTCTAATATCATTTCAATCAATATTTATTCAGAGAATTAAAACGAAAAAATACTACAGAAGATGAAAATAAAACTTTAGATGGACTTCATACAGAATTATTGAATAGTTAAATTCAAGTTTTATTCTAAGATACTATTGTTATAAAAGAAACCCTTGCTTATTCATAATTCTCTACAAAAGTCAATTAATAACATTATCGTCATGTTAGTTGCATGATATACAGATGGAAGTTAGAATGTCTATGTATTTAGTAGTAAAGTCAGAGATGAATTCAGCCCTTTCTGTTGAATTTTCTTTATAAATTGTTATTGATTTACCATTAGCTGCACTCACTTATCACTGCTGACTGTAGAAAAAATTCGTAGATATAAAGCATCTATGAGAGAGAAATGACCTTATATTCGAGTGTTAACCACAACTCGTGACGCAATCATATAGATTCAGAATGTCACCTTTATTCTTGAGATGAGAAAACGATTATGTTATATTTGCACTCATGATTTTGTTTGACGAACAAGTGAGATTTAAACGTAGGTCAGTGTCTTTACAAAAAATATCAACAACGAGACAGAGAAAAAAGTTTCATCCTTACCTGATTATTCAAGATACACTTTATTAAAATAAAAAATAATTAAAGAATCGGTGTTGTAATATTTTAACAATGGATCAAATATGAGAATATTTTGATTTGTTAAGATTGAGTGTCACTTCCAACCGACATTTTCTTGATGATGTCATGTCATACTCGTAGATTGACTAGAATTTTGTTAGATAGTTTATTGTTACCCTTAGAAATATCGACAAAAAAAACTAATGTTCTGCATTATATTTGTAAAAGGAAAAAGATTTGAAGATAAAGATGACAATGAAGAAGTCATGAATTCGTAAGTCAATCACTTATCAGACTTTCTTAGTTCAGTATGGTACTCGTTCTTGTATACGAGGTTTTATAAGATCTCTTTGTTGTAATTATGACAGCATCTCTTGAAAAGAAAATGCGGATTCTAAAGACTAACATTGATACTTATTGTAAGGACGCTAAATAAATATTTTATTTCATGTTTTTCTTCATTTCTCTATTAAAAGTATTGCTCTAAAACAAACGATTCTACTCTTATTAATAAACAGAATGAAAAGCAAACCAAGAATATGTGCAATCATTTCTTTTCTTTATTGTAAATACAAATACCCATTGATTTTTTCATTCAATAGATAATTCATTATTAATAAAGTCAATGTATTTATCATCATTGACATCGAATAGTTCAATTTATTTTCAAGATTGCTCAGAGATCAATTCGTATTATGAAGCGATACAAATCAACATCACTATGACTGGATACTATATTTTTTTAATAAACAGCGAGATGAAAACCATGTATACTTATATCTACACAAATGACTTCAATCCATTCGATGTGACCAAAAATATTGTCACCCCGAATAGAGAATATGAAAATCGAGATCAGCTTCAGTTCATATATTTTCTTCAAGCCAACATGAAATATATTTTCATTATGACAATACCTGCTTCAAATGTAACAGGAAATGTATCGATTCAAGTATCTGGCGTAAGCTATATTGGTTTCAATCGTATTTGTGAGTATATATAGTATTTTAATGAATAATCAGCTGCATATATTCACAACCGATAGAAATATAGATAAACTCAATCTACAAAATGATATACAGATATTTCTATTCGATAGAGACTAAGATTCATATCACTTACAGTCGCTTCCGGTAAATGTATCTGAGAGAGAAAGTAATATTTCAAATTATTTGCACTTATTTCTATATTATACAAAATTGAATTGATTTTCTATTTCGTTAGCGAATACTTCATCAGTTGTTCAAACAGTTTATGCATCAGAATTGACAACGAACAGTCCAACGTATTTACATACGTGTTTCGTTTTAAGCACTTACTATGAAGCGATACAAGTGAATGTTCGTGGAAGTGGTCTTTACACTTTCTTCAGCAAAAGCAGTATGGTCACATATGGCTCAATTTACAAAGAACATTTTAATCCATCGAATCCATTTCAAAACCGACTCTTATACAAGTATTATAGCTGCATTCTACATCAGTTTAGATTTACAATTGCTCTTCAGAGTAGTATTAAATATATATTGGTTGTGTCAACGGTTATCTCCAAACAGAAAGGTGAATTCTCAATCTTTGTATCTGGTCCAGACAATGTTGATCTCAAGAATATTAGTAAGTGTTTGCGTTAGAACTATTAAATGAATATTTGTCAACGTTAGCATGAGTATTTAGTTGAGTTTGGCAGATTCACAAATAAAAACTTGTTTTGTAAGATGACATTTGTATTATAAGAAGAAAGCTTTACATAAACAGCCACATTAAATTCATCAAATAACAGAATATTGTGAATAGGATCAGAATAATCGATCACTAATCTGATGTGAATAATATACAAATCGGCATGAATCCCTGCTCATGGCCATGAAATGAAAAAAGAACTTTGCTTTTTGTTAGAACATGTCCTTTCACTCAATGTTCCTATAATAAAAAAATGCTACAAACATTCAAATATAACTTATCGTAGATAAAAAATATAAACATATTTTTGCTTTGTATAGATCTAAAAGATATCTTTACATACTTTGATTTTTGAATAAATTATACTAGTAGGAGAATTAGACTATAAATAAACCATTTTTTCTATCTAAAACATTGTGATATTATCCATTTCCGAAATAAAAAAGTTATTCAAAATTCATTTACAACTTGATTATTTATTGAGAGAGACATTGTAGACAGTTCTCTCTTCAGAAAGCTAGATTCAACTTGGACGTGTCTTTCAATATTCCGAGTATATAAGAGATGACTTATGATGCTCAATTTTCTTTCTTACATCCAGACAATTCGTCTATCTCTTAATCAATCGAAATTTATGAAGAATCGTGACTGTTAATTTTGTTTTCATCATATAGGTTCTCCATCAGTCACCGAAATAAAATATTCATTAGCTGTACAATCAAAATATTCATTACAGCTGACTGCAAATAGCCAGACATATTCTCGAGATTGTCGAAAATCAAACTATTACTATCAAACTATACGAGTGAATGTAGTGGAAACTGGATACTATGCTCTGAGTAGTAACAGCAGTATGGATACGTTTGGTGATATTTACAAAGATGATTTTAATCCAATGAATCCGTTCGAGAATCTACTTTCACAAGATTATTGGAGATGTATTTGGGACGATTTCAGTCTTATCGCTAATCTTCACAGTGGTACTACATACATATTAGTGGTGACAACATCTTCTCCAAATGTAACAGGAAAATTTTCCATTGAGATATCCGGTCCAAATCATACGGTTTTTGATCCTTACAGTAAGTATTTTGTATTATTTGTAAATCATTAACAGAGGCGTACAACATCCCACTAGATTCTATTTTTACTCTTGAATAATAAAAGATCTGAGAATTTCAGATAGATTCTCAATCAAATAAGATTAAGTCTCAGTATTGTAGCTTAGTCGTGATTAGATGGATTGTACGAGTTCAATCAGTCGTATAAATTAATACAACTTTTCTTTTCGCATCACCGATATATTCGAGAAGCTCTATTCTTCAGTGATTTCATACTACCTGTGATATTATTACTTGACAGGTCATATGCTAAAACATCTTTACAAAAATGATTAAATTCATCTCGAGACATTGGGCAGAAAATAGAAATATATGAATCTCATCTCGACACGACATGTCATGTATAGAAAAATGACTTTGATAGACTATTGTTGCTTACAGATTTGCACCTACATGACGTTGTTAAGTTGAGAAAATTTGATCTCATCTCTTGATCATCATGTATTTCTTTCTTCAGCTCAAAGTCTAACCAGTTGTTTTATTGGCCAAAAATGTCAGTTCTACAAAAAAAGTATTGGTATCATTCTCGATGATATTTTACGCGACGAAATTCAACCGAACGTGACAATGACTGATCAAACAATATTGGTCAAAATCAGTGCCGCTTCAATGATGATTATGTTTGTTGGAGGTTTAATCAATAGTTTGTTGTCTCTACTAACATTTCAAAATAAAGATCTACGACAAGTTGGATGTGGCATCTATCTCTTAGCATCATCAATTACTTCTTTTCTTACAATTAGCATGTTTACAGTGAAGTTTTGGTTTGTTGTTCTCACTCAAATGAATCTATCGATTCGTGTTTCTGTTGTTCGAGGAGGTTGCGTATCGATCGAACCTCTTCTCAAGCTTTGTTTATATTTGGATGCTTGGCTCAATGCTTGTGTAGCCATTGAAAGAGCGATTCTCGTTTTCAAAGGAGTCAAATTCAATAAACAAAGAAGTCGATGGATTGCTCGATGGATAATTCTCATCTTACCATTCTGTATCATGATTTCGATCATTCACGAACCTATACATCGAGAGTTGCGTGAGGTAAAAATAGAAACGAACAAAGTAGATATCGATAGATGGTGTTTAACTCGTTATTCTCCTTCTATTCAAAAATATAATACAATCATCCTATTTTTTCATCTTGTCGCTCCATGTATCATCAATCTTTGTTCTGCTTTATTCATCATATTTGGATCAGCCAGACAACGATCAGCAGCTCAAACAAGACAAACTCTAAAAGAACATATTTGTGATCAATTTAGGGAACATAAGCAACTATTAATTAGTCCAATTATTCTTCTAATTCTGTCCTTACCTCGTCTTATTATGTCAATGTTATCTGAATGTGTCAATCCATCGAATCATCGATTATTATTTATTTTTGGTTATTTCATTTCATTTACTCCATCGATGCTTATCTTTATTATTTTTGTCCTTCCATCGGAATTGTACAGAAAAACATTTCAAGAACCATTCAAACGATGGCGACGACTCATTCATCAATAATCAATATTTCTTCATTATTTCAGAACTTTTCTAATTTATTCGTATAGTATTCGCTTTAATTTGATAATTAATCGGGAAATGTCGATCAAACAGAATATTTTCCACCATTTGCATAAACTACTGGATAATAAAAGACAAATTTGATGAATTTATGGTACGATATAATTTCTAACCTGTTGAAAAATAAAGACGAGAATGTATTCATCACGTATACATCCGTACTCACTATCAAGACGAAATCTTACAATTTTCGAAAGTGTTATATCTGAAAAGAGTTCTCATATCAATTTCTCAGCTTGTTATTTAATAAAATTGTATGTTAGTATAGCTTTCATCCCTAAAAATATTATTTATAAACGGAAAATGATTAGACAAAATGTCGGACTAACAACAAAATAGAATTGAAACCTGCTTAACATTAGAAAATTAGTGTTTGAGGTAGTTTTCAAAAAAGATTATTTTAAAAGATTGTGATGAGACTTTTGTCTTAACACTTTCATCGATTATCATTAACAAAATGAATAAGATTAGATTTAATGAATTAATTAGATATTTTTTTGGAGAACATCAAATGGTGCATCCGTTCAGAATAATGATAAATATCAAATACTAATAGTATCATTTTTGATGTCGCATCCATATGATCATCTTTTATTCGTCGCGAAGAATGAAATTCGATCAAAAAATATCACTTAGGTTATATGGAACAATCAAAAGAGTGCTTCACTTGGCTTCAACGTTAGTAAAATAAGTAATTAGGTAGACAAATAATCGAATCATTTTACAATTCAATATGATATACATACAGAAAACAAGTGAGTGGAGCACAGTTTTTATTTGAATCTTGAGGGTGTGGGTATGGGGTGGACAGTTTGGATTAAGGTTTGGATGAGGACTTGGATGCCAGTATGAATGCGTGAGATAAAGAGAACGTTCCACCCACACTCTTAAGATAATATGCATTCTCTTTGTGAATATGTTTTTCAAACGTGAATCAAATATATATTATAATATACGCAAAAAAAAACAAAAAAAATATTAACTAGATAAGTTTCTTAAGATCTCTTCTCATTTGTTAACATTATTACGGTCATCAATCTTTTTCTTTTTTGTCTTTCGTTCTTGTACAAATTTGTGTACACCGATAAGGAAGACACTCGATATCACTAATGTACTTCCAAGTAATACCCATAAATTTGATTTATCTTTTGTAAATATATTCTGTAGAAGAATAGCATAAATAATCTCTGATGCCGAGACTATTGTGACAATAGATGGTCGTTCACGTTTCACAGCACGATTTCCACAGATTACTCCAAGTGTTTGTAATAGACTAATTAATGTAGCTAACCAATATTTCCATTGAAAGATTGTCAATGTAAAGAATGTTAAATCATTCAATAGAAAATATTTATAAAATTGATTGAATATTAAACATAGAAGAAAAACAAAGGAATGTTGGAGAATTAAAACACTCGTTTTAAGTTTTAAAGTTATCAATTGTTTGAAAATTAGAAGATTGAATGCAGAGAAAAGTCCTGTCCCTAACGAAAGAGAGATACCAATCATTCGACTGCTAAATAAAAACGTGTCCACTATGTCTGTTCCATTTAATGCTATTATCGGTGTCATATTTAGAGGAATCTCTGCCGCTATCTTCTTCTGTTTAAAGATAAATGTTGGTTGTGCGACAAATACAACGCCAATAAGTGTCAAGAAAACAGCTAAGAAAATTATTAATGACGGTTTCTCTTTATAAATGAGTATACCAAAGACAACTGTCCATAATAAACGAGTAAAATTAAGTGTTGTTAAATCAGGCAGAGGAAGATAACGAAAGCCAATAAAATATCCGAGAAAAACAAAACCATTTAGAATACATAAGACCAATTGTAGCCATTTTTCTTTTGATGAACCGATCCATATTGGATAGTGATGAGAAACAACAAAGATTCCAAACAGAAAAATCTGTATGATGAAACGTATGACGAGTGCATCGAGTAAATCAATTTGTAATTCTTTAATAGTAAATGTGGCTGTACAAAAGAGAAAACATCCTAGAAGACTGTAGAGGATACCAGATAGAGCAAATGGTTTTGATGTAGCTATCGATTCACCATCATCAACTTCTTCTGTTAATAACACAACGGGTTCTATTGCTGTAAGTACAGATGAACTACGTCGAGTCTTTACAGTACTATCATCGTTAGTAGTAGATGAAGACAGTAATAGATGCTGTTGATTATGATTCTCTTGCTCTGCGAGATTCATCTTAGTTTTTACTGTGTGATGCGCAGATTTGTGAAAGAAATACGTTATATGATAGCTGATAAACTCAAATTTTATAATGCATAAAGGAGAAGAGAAAAATATTTGTTCTATTCTTGTGTGAAGTTACTTATGCAGAAGTGTGGTATAAAAAAATAAAGATATGAGTTCGAATGAGAGAATAACAATAAATTCGGCCTTGAGAAGAAAAAGAAAAGCATGTGGAAGAAGTGTTGTCTCAATATTTGTCAAACAAACTGAGATTTCTAGAAATATACAACAAACTCGAACGATTTGATCTGTAATGTCTGCATTCTGATAGAAAAAGAATGCAAATCTTTTGTTATAATACGAAGTGAAAATATCGAAACACAAGGCGCCTCAAAAATCAGTCTCTTCAATCATGAGATTCTACTAAATCCATAGATTATTCAGAGGTATTCGTCTGCATAATATAGGTAAAATCGACAGAAGTATAGGGTCATAGAAATATTTTGCAACAAATTATTTCTATCCTATTTGTCATAAAAAAAAGCAAGAAGTGTCAACAATCACAACTATCAATTACTTCAATAAATATCCTTTTCTTCTTTTCTTACAGTTTTCTCATATAAAACACTTTGAGTATAATACTTACACGTTTTATGAGGAACTTATCTTCATTTATAAGATCTTATCATATCTACACCTTTAGTCAATAGTTGAAATCAATTTACGAAGTAATTTTTCTTCAAAAATAGAAAAACAGATAATTTAAATGATTGCATATTTTGTTCAAATATGATTCTAAAAATGAAATTTTTTTCATTCGTTTGAATAAATGTGTCCCATCAGAAATTTATTTTCTCATAAGTTATAGAATTCATTAAAAATTAAAATAAGATCAGTGATAACCATCTGTACAAATCATATTATAGTTAATCACTGGTCACCATTTCAAAGAAAAAAAAGAGAAATCTTTGATTGATATTCAACTATTCATAGATTTGAGAATGATTTCCTATCAGATCAAAAATTTTTATAAAATTTGTTTTTGGAAAATATAGAATCACATATAGAAATGAAAATTTTAGCCTTTTCAAAACATTTTTCATCAATAGCTTTATTTTATTTAAACAGTTTTTCTTCTTCATCGTATTATTTTCATCATTTTTAATATACAAAAGGGTGTTGCTGTGGATCTAACTATGAATGAAGAAGAGATAGTCATCCACACCCTCAATGAAATAAAAATAAAAAATACAAAGTAAATAAAATGAAGAAAAACAAGATTTTTGAAAGCTGGAAATAATGTCAACTAAAAATAACATTTTCAATAAAAGAAAATCGTTCGGAAAATAAAAACATTGATAAATATAATGATTTGATTGAAAAAGAAAAACTATATCGAAATAAATAAATAAATAAGATATGATCAAATTTAATCATAAAAACAGAAGTATTATAGATAATCGAATATCCCAAAATATTCTTTTTTTATATTTCAGCATAGATATAGAAATAGAAATTTCATCTTTTCTCTTAAAAATTAAAAATAAATTTTAAATATTATCACAGATTTATATTCAATTAATCTTTTTTATTTTCAAATTTTTTGTTAAAACCTATGTAAAATTATTTTTATATGAAAAAGAAATCAATAATTATTTAATCAATATTTTATTTATGGAAATACAATTCATATTTTATAATATCGAATGAATATTATTTTAATTGAAGTAATATCAATCAATAGCTTTTTATTCAATCAAAGTTATGGATAACACAAAGTTAAGAACAATCAAAGTTAAGGATAACAATCAGAATTGAAGATAACAAA
>CAJNOI010000012.1:725272-736787 GCA_905250115.1 Adineta steineri | reverse complement strand
AAAAAAAGAATCTTTAATAATAGCTTGTCATATCTTGAGGGTGTGGGTGAGTGGGCAGCTCTTTTCTTTATCTACGTATCCATTCAACCACATTCGCGCTTACGACAACATCTTCGCCAACTTAAACTCCCACATCCACAGCCAAATGTAGTATCGAGTTTCTTGGATTGAAAAAAATCGTAAAGTGAAATATAAAATATGCCTTCAAAATCAGAAAAAAATGACATACACATTATTATTTGCCGTTGCCATATTGATTTCTCTCTCATCATAGATAAATGTTCTCTAAGAAGTGATTTTTACATTGTCAATATAACAGAATAGAACAAAATTATCTTCATGATTATATCGTAGTCACAGTAGACCATTTTCCTTGTTATCTTTTCAGTTTAATAAAATGTGTTTTTATATGATGATGTTTCAGAAAACTAAAAAAAATTGAGAAAAGAAAACGTAATTCTTATCTTTATTGATTTTAAATTGTTCTTAGTTTTCATTTCGTTATTACAGACTAAAACAAATGCGTTTCTCTTTCTTCACTTTAATATTATTATTTGCCGGTTTGAATACTGTCAAATGCACGATGGATTCATGTCATCAAATATTTGGCTCTAACAAATATGATTTGAATCGTTTAAGTAAATTTACATTATTTGGAAGTGATGATGAATACGATTATGCTCTAACTCTTTGTGATATTGTTAAAGCAGAAGCATGTCATGGACATATTGTTCCGTATGAAATGAGTTGTCAATATAATCGTGCCTTTCAAATGTGGTCTACAATGGCATTTCTAGATGGTAAATCAACGTTTTCGCCCAATCTTAATGCAACCTACACAGAAAATCCAGATGGACCAGGAACAGGTGTTTTTATGACAACAAATAATGGTGATCCATGTTTTGGTCGTACTCGATATATGTGAATGAAACTTATTTGTGATAGAACTGTTGAACAACCGACAAATATGACTATTGTACAATGGTCAAATTGTGATTTTCATGTTGAAGTAAGAGCTATACAAGCTTGTCCAATACAATAAAATTTAAGTTATTTCAAGTTTTTGAGGATATGAGTTTTATTAATGTCTCTATCTGTTACATAAATATATATACTCATTTATCTCTCATGAATATTATTCAGTTTTTCGACATTTGTAATTTGAGATGATAGCAAGAACACAAATCGATGAAAAGAATATGTAGAAATTGAAACAGAAGAGGATTGATTTGTATTAAGCACGGACTATTTTATTGAAACAAGTATTGTATTACAATATACCGATCAAATATCAAATCGAAAGTTTAACCTTCTATATTCATCATACGTTTCGATGATTTTTACTCGCTATTGTTGTAAATGTTTTTTTTTACTATACATAAAATATAAATACAATTACAAAAAGTTACTTTTTCAATGCGATAAATTGTGTCCTCACAGTCATTCGGTTCGTTCATGTCTATAGTCAATCATGTAATACTTTGCCTTCATCTTATTCTATCCTTGTTGCCCTTTTCTTTCGTTCTCTCTGATCGATGTGTATACACGTGTACACTTTGTATGAAAACGATGTGATTGTAGGTAAGAAAAAATATACTAAAGTATAATACTACCAACACTAACACTCTTTCTGCCAGAAATCGTCACAATAATGGTTTATTTGATGAGATCGATCGATTTATTATAAAAAATCATAAATAAAATTGAGTGTTAATTCTAGAGTAGGAAGTTACAAAAAATGACTAAAAATAAAACATGGTAAACGAATCTCTGCAGTTTAGTTCGTTCGTAAATATTATATGAATACTGTATCACAAGAGAACGAATAACTATAGTCATCCTCTTTCTTTTTTTCATCGTTCGATACTTAGTATAAGATCGAAAGATAAAGGTCAAATGCAGTTGAAGTGAAAGACCAATACAATTCGATACACTATAAAGAATATATATATATATATCAGTTTTTTAGAATAAAACAATATGATTAACTTATAAGGAAAATTCATTCTGACCGTTTTTATTTAAATTTCTATGGAACAACAAATGCAAAACCTTGTTCTCGACACTCCGGATGTCAAATTTGCACGTACAAGTAGCTATAACGTGTCGAAGAAATTATTCTGGTCTGTCATATTCATGTTTGCCGCTGTTTTTACTGTTCTACTAGTATTAACTATTTATTTTGGTGTTAAACAAAGAGTTCAAAATCATATCATCAATGAAGTATCTCCAATATCAACTACTAATAATAGTCAGTTTGAAATAATTACCAATAGTACTGCTTCGTCCGTCGCACGCATACCTGACGATTTGCAACAGCTATCCTATCACTTAACTATTACACCAAATCTGACCAATGAGACATTCACAAGTGATCTTCTTTACACCTTCATATGTCTGAAGGACACTAACCAAGTGATTTTACATATGGAAAACTTGCGCATTGATAATTCAAGTATAAGAATCGTCAATACAACCTCCAACTCGCTGCCTGTTTTTCTATCGTGGTCCTATGATAATTATACACAGTTTATGATATTCAACTTTTCATCCATGTTTATAGCACGAACTACTTATACACTTCGTATTTTTTATGCCGGCGATATTAATCGTGAATTATATGGGTTTTATATGAACCACTATATCGATAGTAGTGGGAATAAAAACATGTTTATGACATCTGGTATGGAACCTACTAGTGCTCGAAGTGTACTTCCATGTATTGATGAGCCTGCGCGTAAGGCTATTTTTAAAATGAGTGTAGTACATGATCCGTTATATACTCCATGGTCCAATGGAGAAATTGAAAGAAGGGAAATACTCAGTGATGGACGAATTATTTCATATTTTACTCCAACACTACAAATGTCCACATTTCTTTTGGCACTTATTGTGGCACCAACAGCCGATTTTGCCTGTTTACCTGATCGTGTTGTAGGTTCGAAAAATACTAAATCACGCGTGTGTGGACGTACCAATATTCTTTCACAACTAACCTATGCTGACGAAGTCGCCTACAAAACGTTAGAATTCTTCAATACATACTTTAATATTGACTATCCCTTACCAAAAATCGAACATTTTGATGTTATCAACTTTCCTGGAGAAGCAATGGAAAACTATGGTAAAAATGGTAGAATCGAAATCGGTAATTGAATTTATCTCTTTCTCTTTAGGCTTATTAATATATGATGATTTGGGCATATTTTTCGATGAAAAAATAGTATCTAGCTCCATAAAACAATACATAACAACGTTGGTAGTACATGAAATAGCTCATCAATGGCTGGGTAATTTAGTGACCCCCGCTTGGTGGAATGAACTGTGAGTGTCACTGTCTTTTCTCTTTCACTACTTTATTTTCGTCGCATAGGTGGCTGAAGGAAGGTTTTGCTACTTACATGGAAACAATGGCATCCAATTATGTTCAACCTTCTCTGATGCTAGAGGAGCAAGTTCCTGTGGAGATGATTTTCAAATTTATGGAAGCCGATTCGTTACCGACTTCGCGACCATTGAGTATTGAATCAGCCAACCTGACAGATATCATTCCATTGTATGATTCGATTAGTTATTACAAAGGAGCAGCAGTGATTCGCATGATGTCCATGATTTTAGGTGCTCGAACCTTTCAAGAAGGCCTTCAGCTATATGTAACAGCGTTGAATTTTAGTTCAGCAACAGAAAAGGACTTATGGAAATACTTGAACGAAGCGGCAAATAATACAATTAACATTGAACAAGTTATGGATGGATGGACACGTCAAGCAGGCTATCCAGTTCTGGAAATTAATCGAATTTATAGTGCATCTGATCGGGAAGGAGTCGGAAGTTATATGATGATTAGTCAAAAGCCTTTTAGCCTTCTTCCAGCGACGAATATCGAGCGAAATCCATGGTGGATTCCATTTAAATACTTTGATAGAACTTTCAATCAAGTAAATGAGATTCTATGGTTCAATAATACATCAGCTACGTTGTCGATTACTACATCGAACTCAGATTGGATTCTAGCCAATCCCGACTATCTTGGTATCTATCGTACAAAGTATGATTCACAAAATTTTCGTCTCATTCTAAACCAACTTCAGAGCAACCATACACATATTCCAACTGCTAGTCGAGCAGCGCTTATCGATGATATCTTTGCTTTGTCACGCGCTGCCTTGGCTAATATAACTGACGCATACGAATTGATTAGATATTTAAAGAATGAAACTGCATTGGTCCCATGGACAATAGCGCTTGCTGCAATGAATCAACAAGAATTATTACTTGGTGAACACGATATTTTAGCTGATGTACAACAATACTTTCTAGAATTGATTCTTCCGGTCTACGATCAAATTGGATGGATTCCTGTTAATCAATCCACCGAATGGCTTCGAGCTCTACTACAACCAAATATTTTATCAACTGTCTGCCGTTATGGTCACCAAAGTTGCATTGATGCAGCACGTAGTCTCTATCAAAACTGGACTATGAATCCTACACTGAATCCCATTCCGGCTGACCTTCGCTTGACTGTTTACTGTACAGTTGCTCGAACAGGCTCACGATCAGAATTCTCTTTTTTGTGGACTCGTCTTCAAAACGAATCCATTATGAGTGAAGCATCGAATCTACTTGAAGGACTTTCTTGCACACAAGATCCTGCACTTATTCTTTGGTTTCTAAATAAACATTTCGAGAATGAGTCGATCATTCGTAATCAAAACTTGATATCGTCCATATCAAAAGTCGCTCGTTCACCGCAAGCAAATCAAATAGTGTGGAACTGGATTCGTGACAACTGGCCGAAACTTTTTTCTAAATGGGGAAAATCAGGAAGTGGTTTAAAAAGAATTATCGACGCAGTCTCCAGTCGTTTTGTCACCACTCGACAGCGTGATGAATTTAAAGCATTTGCTGATACGATCATTGACAAAGGTAAAAAAAAATCAATTTCTATCATATTATTTCTCTAAACATTAATGTCACTGTATCTAGGTACGATATATCGACAATTTCATCTATCGATCCAGAGAATCAATGCAAACATTGAATGGAATACAGCCAATCTTCCTGCAATCATCAAATTTCTTCGTTCAAGCGAGAAATCATCTATTGTGGACCTTTAAAAAATCTATATATACTTTCAAATATCTCTTACTTTTCATGTATTGAAATTTTTTGCTTCATAGGAGGTCGTCTCATTTATCTATTTTTAGTATTAAAAGAAATACAAGCATTGACGTATATTTTTTCATTTGTAATTACTGCTAGAAACTATATAATGACATCCGTTGACAAAACTTTTGAAAAGGATTACATATTGAGTTAATATTCAAACCAAAAATAACTCATTACGGATTAGTGAGAAAGAGCGAATCTCATTTTATCAAAAAAAAAATCAGAAGATATTTTTCTCTTTCACAAATGATGTATGACAATAATTCATCTACAATAAATATTGAACCATGGTTTATTCCATTAGATATTCTCATGATTATATGTCTTATATTTGTTATAATACCAGTTTTAATATTTTTATTAATTATTTTAATTGATAGAACATGTCATACAGTTCCAATGATGCTTGTTGCTAATTCATGTTTAGCACAATTTATTTTAGGTAGTGATAGACTTGTTATAACTCTATCTGCATTAAATAATGATCTTAAACAAATTCAATATCAAAATTCATTTTGTATAGTTGGTGGTTACTTAACATATGTTTCTTGTGCTGTACTTAATTATTCATTTTTATTACAAGCACTTCATCGGTATATTCTTGTAATTTACCCAACACGTTTATTTTGGCAAAGATTACAAAATCAAGCTTATCTTATTGGTCTATCATGGATTTATGCATTTATATTTCCTATTGCATTTATATTTACTGGTGATATAACTTATAATGTTGACAATCAAATATGTCAAATACCACTTAGACTTTCAGTTCAACTTAATTTTGTTGCATTTTCCGTTTATATACTTCCTATTGTCTCAACTTTATTGATTTATTGGAGATTAGTTCGATATGTTAATGAAATAAATCGACGTTCAACATCTGTCAATACAATATCACGTGCACAACGTGAATTAAAAATGTTCCGTCGTACTGTAATACTTTTATTAATATTATTTGTAATTGATTTTCCATATGCATTATTTATGTTTATGTCATTTTTTAATCAAGCACCAAAATATCATTTTCGTATTGCTTTTATATTTATTGATTTTGCATTAGCATGTGTAATGATTGTTTTATTTCAATTTACAGATCCACTTAAAAAATTAATTATGAAAAAATTAAGTTTACGATCAGAAACGGTTGTTCCAGTATTGGCATAAACTAGTTTTATGTTCGTCGAAAAACAGTTAAAAATATGAATTTTGATGTATGATTTGTAATGTCTGACATTTCCTAGTGGATTTTAATTATTTTTTAAATAAATAAATCAGTGTTTAACATAATTAGTTCAATCAAAAATGTAGAAATATTTTGTATTTTTAATATTTCTTTAGCATATAATTTGTTTTATAATGATGATCAACATTTCAGTTATTCTTTTTTCATCTATCTATCTATTTTTACATGAAACAGAACTTTTTTTTCTTTTACCCTCAAAGAATAAAATAATACTGATAGACAAATCCTTGTTAATTACAAAATATTGTTTCATTACTAAATAAAATATTAAATCATGGTTTATTCCTTTCGATACTAATTTTGATTATTATACTTCTATTATTATATTTGATAAAATCTGTCGTACAGTTCGGATGACACTTGTTGTTAATTTATATTTAGCTGAAACTTCTTCGTACGAGTTATTTATTTCGAATGGCTGTATTAATATTGCTCTTAATTAAATCAATACTTGACTTTCACTATGATCAAAATATATTTGAATTTCATTAATTAATATTTTATGTATACTTAAAACAGAATCAAGAACCCTATCTGTATCTTTAATTTAGATATCATGTTAACATAATTAATAGAATACTTTAATAAACTTTATTAGTTCAGAAACCATTGTTCTGTACAGTTTTTCGAATGATAAAATTCAACAAAATAAAGAAATAAAAGAGTAAATGACTGCTATAAAATATGGAGAATTTTATTCGAACTTTCAGTGATATCCTTCATCATTATCAAGAAAGAAGAAGTTCAACAATTAAACAAAAAGACTACTATGAGAGAAAAATATACATTACAATAAAAATCAAATATAATCGAGAATAAAGAATGTATAATAAAAAGAAGAATAATAGACACCGGTTTAATCATTTTATTGAGATGGTTGAGGGTGTGGGTGTGGGTGTCTATCAATTCAAAACCTACTCTTACGAGAAAATTGGAATTTATGTTTACTATTTAGTAACAATATTTGAACAATATTACTATTAAATGAATTAGAACGATCATTAATTTAACAAATCAGCTATTCATAGAAAAAATTAAATTAAATAAGAAAAAATATCTGTAAGTTTATACACAATTAATTAATTCATGTAATACCTGAAAAAGAATTTATCAACTTGCTATAGCTGTTGAAGATGATATAATGAATGTTTAACATTATCGATTGGTTTATATACCAATACTGGACAACGATTCTATGGCAGTCTTTGTTTCGCAAAATCTACCGAAAAAACACCATTAGTTTTTAAATGTTCTAAAACTTATTGCTCACTTTTCGATTTTCTTGAAAATATTTTTTATAGGAAATCAAGCATTTTCGAAACATTCAAATTTCCTCCGCTAAATAATAACAGTTTGAAAATATCTTAGCTCATTCGAAGTTGATTTTCAAAACAAAAGAAGCTAAAAACATTACAGCGTACAGTCAATGAAAAATATTATTAAAATTGACTTTCATAGTGTAAATATTTGAAAATATGTTCATTCTGATGATACTCATCAAACATTAAAAGTCTTTATTCTGCTTCTCTTCGATTGAACAAGATATAGTACGAATAATTTTTTTTATATAATACTTCATCAATAAATTCGCTAGTAAAATCAATCGACCAGAAAAAATTACACGGTTTAAGTATAGATTCGATTAGAAGCAAAACATGTTTCTACAAGAATCGTAATAAGAACGCTTGGATCACTGCGAATGCCGATCTTCAGCGACACCTGTCACATACTTTCTTCTTACCTTAAAACCTCTTTAATTTGTTATTTTTTTCTTTCTTTCCTTACTTGTATATTAGAAATCTTTAGAACAAAGTGTATGCTTAACATATACATTTATCAAGAAAGAAAACAAAAACAACGTGCATAGAACGCAAATCTATGTAGTTATCATTTTTGCAATCATTAGTCCACGCTTATAGCTTTATTTCACTTTTTAGTTCTATACCGTGAAAAGTTTTATTAAATTCAAAAATATATTCTTTGTAGATAAAATTACAGTTCTACTGCCTTTTCATCCTATTATTGTGATATTATAATGACAAGACGACGACTAATTCCCAATCAGACGATTAATAATGAACAATCTGAACCCCATCAGTTTCAATTTAATATTACTGAAACAAATGAAAGCAATGATCAAATTATAATTGATGCTGGAGTAATACCATTAAACGATGATTCACAACAACATCAACAGATCTTAACTGGAGATCAATTACAACAGTTATTCACTCGAGCTAGTTCTGAATTGATTGCAGATTCGATGGATGATCAAGAATTTTTTAAACGTGAAGAAACAATTAAAGCACCAAAAACAAGCAAAATAATACAAACACCATTCCCACCGCTTGCAGAAGATCGTAAACAAGATTTTGATCTTAGTATTGAACAATTGAAACAATTAGCTAAACCGGAAGCAGGTCCGTTGATCATCGAAAGATATTCTCCAAATGAAACACAAATTAATTATCCATTGGCAACTGTTACCATAACATTTAACCAACCAATGATTGCTGTTTCATCATTAGATAATCAAATAAATATCGAAGATCTTGGTATATCATTAACATCTGCGATAGAAGGTCGATGGAGATGGTTAGGAACAAAAACAGTTCAGTTCGAACCAAAACATCGTTTGCCATTTTCAACAAAATATATATTAAAAGTTGACAAACAACATTGTGTATCAGCAATTGGAGGTAAATCTATCTGAAGAGCGGAGAAGTTACATTTTTCTTTAATGTTCTCATTATTTTTAGGAAAATTAGACGATGAACTATTATTTGAATTCTCAACAACAACACCAAATGTTCTTCAATTCTTACCATGTGGAACAGTTTCAACATTGAAACCGATCTGTTTTCTATTATTTGATCAAAAAATTGATAGGAATAGAATTTTAGAGCATTTACGTGTAATGAGTAGTGATAAACATGAAATATCAAGCAACGAATTACAACTAGTAGATGAAGTTACAGCAAAAAAGGAATTTAAATCTTATATAGATGCTACTGAAGGGAATCATGAGAAATATGTTGCATTTACATTTAAAAATGATTTATTAAAAGCAACGCTATATACGATTCAATTGCCTGCAGGTTGTCCATCAGCCGAAGGTCCATTAGTGACAACATCAGAGTGGTCAGCTAGTTTTCAGACTTATGAACCTTTAAAAATTACTGACTGGCATCCAAATAAAAATAATGAACGTCAATCATCTATTAGTCCTGGTCATAGTTGGTCAGTAACATTCAATAATTCATTAGATCATTCAACTATTAATAAATCATTATTCAAAATCGAACCAGAAGTTAGTGAATTAGGTATTGAACATGTTGAACACAATAATCGACAAATAACAATACATAATAATTCTAAACCAAATACTATTTATACATTAGTTATACAATCGGGAATATTGAAAGATATTCATGATCAAACATTAGAACATGATCATTCTGAACAACCAATTCAATTTCATGTACATGATTTACCACCATTAGTTGGCGATATATCGGGTGCTACAGGTATGTAAAAAAAAAAAGACATTGATTATAAATAAAAAGAGAATTTTTGTTATAGGTATGATTATAATGGATCCCGGCGTATTGGATGAACCATTTTATCCATTTATGGTTTATAATTATTCCGAAATAACATTACGTATTAATCAAGTCAAACCAGAACATTACAATCCAAATTTACCTTGTTTTCAGCAATATTCTCGCAGACATAGAGAAGAAGACGACTTGCATCATCAATTGCCTGGAGAAGAATTGTTCAATGAAGTTATACAAACCAATTGTGAACGTGATGAACCAAAAGAGATAAAAGTTCCTTTAAAATCATATTTAACAAAAACTTCGAGTGTAGGCCAATTAATTGTCTTCATTGAACCAACAGAAAAAGCATGGAACGAATGTCAACATAATGACTGGCAGCGTAAACAAGTTATATCAGCCTGGTTACAATGTACTCGATTAGCAGTTGATCTATTTGTTTCTCCAGGTAATCATATTTGAAAAGATTGGAGGTATGTCCATATATAGATTCTTTTCTCATAGGTTCAGACGTTAGATTAACTGCATGGATTACTGAATTAATGACTGGTATACCTGTCAATCAAGCAATTGTTTCAATACGGGGCAAGAAAGAAGAAACAAATCAACAAGGATTATGTACTATTTCAAATTATAATTCTGAAAACAATACAACAGAAAAAGAAATATTAATTGTACAAAAAGATAATGATCTATGTATTCTAACAGATATTTATTCTCATGTATCAAATCCTGATGCTTACGTTTGGCATGTATTTAATGATCGAAATTTATATAAACCAAAGGAAGATGTGCATATCAAAGGATATGTTCGATTACTAGAGGTAAAAGGTGATGCAAAATTACCAACTTATGCTCAAGGTATTATTGATTATACTGCTTATGATCCTCGTGGTGAAAAACTTCAACAATCAAAAGTCGAGTTAAATAATTATGGTGCATTTGATATCAAATTTACATTACCTGGTAATGTTAACTTAGGTAAGATTGTGTATTTATTGTTTGTGTAGATATAAATGTTGATTGATTTTGAGTTTATATTGTTATTATTATTATTATCAGGTAATGCATGGGTAAACTTCAGTTTACCAGATTCAAAAGGTGAAACAACACATCATTTCACAGTTCAAGAGTTTCGTAGACCAGAGTATGAAGTTTCATCAATGACTCGACCATCAATAGTACATTATTGTCATCCAAATAATGATGCATACGTTATAGCTACTTGTGAAGGAAAATTATTTGCTGGTGGTTATTTAAATGATGCCAATGTTCAATGGGCAGTACATGCTGAAACAACAACATTTACACCTGCTAATAGATCTGATTACACGTTTGGACGAGCTCGACCATTCTTTCGTTGGTTTAGTTCTAATAATGATAACAAAATAATATATCCAACAAAGCATTTTCAAGTAATTTATCTAAAGTAACAGTAAAGAAAATGATAGCTCACATTGACTTCATCATATGTATAAATTTAGCAAAAGCATATATTTATTTTGTCTTTAGGGTATAACAGATAATAAAGGTACACATG
>CAJNOI010000012.1:671492-720532 GCA_905250115.1 Adineta steineri | reverse complement strand
ATATCGATATCCATATTTGGTGTTGTAATATAACGAAGTAAATATTTGGTGTACAAACTATTTTCACCAGGACCTGCGGCGTCCGAGGTTTTTCCTGCCGCGCTGGAAAAAGCGATAATCGTTGATGGTGGTCCTCCCATTGGTGCGAGATCATTTCTCAGTCGTGATCTTCCATCGAGACCAAGAGCTCTCATATATAAAGATAATATAGGATTACGACAACCATCCAGAATGCAGATAACCACTTTTGGTCTGTTTTGATGTATCTCTCTAAGTAAATCCTGAACGTTAACAGCATTGTCTTCAGTGGAATCTACTGCGTACAAATAATTTCTTCCATTAAACTCACCAGCATGGCCAGAAAAATAGAACACAACGGTTGCACCAGGGCGAATGGACCGTGCAAATTGACGAGTGACTGATAACATTTGATTATTTCGAAGATCGATCGCAGGTTGTACATTGAAACCTATTGAACGTAAAGAACGAGTTACCGTTTTAGCATCATAGACACACGACAGTAACTTGTTCTGTTCCAGGTAATCATCATTTCCAATAACTAAAGCTTGTTTGTCGAACATGGTGATAATACAGATGAATATAAATACGAAGATGTTAAATATTGAACAAGAAGCAACTAAAATAAATATTTTGATTATTTTCTTGGAACTTTGTATTCGGTAGAAATGTAGTTCTCATTATTTCGAGCTCAGACATTCAATGAATACTAAGTCTTTTACTAAAACAAACACAACTCATTTCAATTAGATCATCTACTGAAATAAAATTTGATAGACTGCAATAAAAATTGCGTCAACGGGGGCTCTATGTGTTTTATATCACTTGACACTTATTTTTCGTTACGGTTAGGGGTGTTACTTTATCTTTACTTTATAAAATAAAGATAAAGTGAATCTTTATCTTTATTTTATAAAGAATAAAGTTAATCTTTATTTTAAAAATAAAGTAAAGAAATAAAGTAAATCTTTATTCTTTATAAAATAAAGATAAAGATTTTCGTTACTTTATTCTTTATTATAAAGAAAAATAAAAATAAAGTAACACCCCTAGTTACGGTCGAACAAAATGAAAAGGAAAGAAAACAAGAAATGTTTTTTCCACCATAACATTTTGTCACTAAGTAGCAGGAAACTGTCCATTGATTTTATTTAATTATAATTACAGGTATGATCGCCATCAACTTGGGAGTTTCTACCGAATGAAAACTGAGGTTTTTTTTCATTGTAACGTAGAATAAAATCTTATGTAATATGATGATTACTTGTATTGATAAAGATTTTGTCTAAGATTGATGTAGAGAACTTTCATGTTTTGAAAAGAAAACAAATGTGTAATACACCTTTCCAATAGATGTTTTTAATCAAAAATTTTTAAGCGCGAATGATTTTTCCAAAATATTTTCGACAGTCAACATGCAAAAAACGAACCATTACATTTGTAACATTATATAATTTAATGATGTGTCGTCATAGTCATTTATCAAAGTGAAACATTGTGAATATGGTGTGTTGAGAAAGACATATGAGTCATTTGATCAGTTGTACGTACAAACAGAGTAAAAACATTTCATACTGAGTATAGGTTATTGCATACATTTTCATTATTTATTACTTAATTTAGTAAAGTAGTCATACTACTGAGTAGTAATAGTTTCTTGAGATTACTTTCACATTGTAGAACTGTTATCTATATTAAAATTATAATTATGATATTTATTTTTAGATTATCATACCGATTCACTTGTGATAATGTTTCAAAGACAAGCATTAGTCATTGGCAATGATACTTACCGAGTAAAACCCAGACGAACTTGTGTGAACGATGCAAACGACATCTCGTGTGCACTACGTACAATTGGATTTATATCACATTGTGCAACAAATTTGGAATCTCAAACAATGTTATTACGTATAAACAGATTTAGAGAATCAATTGCACCAAATGCAATAGTAGTAGTTTATTTTTCTGGTCGTGCTGTGCAATATAATGGCCATACGTATTTGATGCCAATAGACAATAATTGGATTTCTTCGGAAAATGTCGGACAGTCGGCATATAATGCGGAGGAAATCATTGGAATTATGCATACCAAAGGTCCTAGAGCAGTTATATTGATTCTCGACTGCGCACGACCTTATCAAACTCTTGTAGGTGAAACACCGTTTTTTGTTGACAGAGAACCATTGGGATTATTACAAGGTATGGCACCAGTACATCCACCACCATCAACAATCATTGCTAATTCCTGTGAGGCAGGTGCAACATTCTTCGGTTTAGCAGATAATTATCGAAATAGTATTTATACTTATCATTTACTTCGCTATATAACACGACCAAATATTGATATTGACACTATTTTTCGATGTGTTGCCTTGAATGTTGAAAAAAGTACTAACGGCAGACAAAGGCCTGATCGATACAGCAGTGTTTATGAACTTCTTTATCTTGTTATTAACTCACATTCGAAGAACCTAGCACGGTCAAGTACTATGCAACCAGATCAACAACTTCGTTAGTATATTCTGTTAAACTTTTAAACACTAATATTGTTTACATATGTTTAGAATTGATGAATTCTCAATCTTATCATCGGCCATACGACATGACCAGAATTTTGCCGCAACTGAGTCATTTCAACTATCAGTTTGGAATGCCAACGAGTCATTATCATGCTGATTCCAATTTTTCACCTGCAATCAAGAAACTTGGAAATACATCTACCTATCCGTTTACCAGTGGACAACAATACTATTTTTACTGAGAAAGAATTGACTCTATCACAAATTAAACTGAAGTTTATACTTATTCTAGAAAATGTTAATAGATAAATAATTACTCTTTTATCTGACACATAACTATCTTGAAGATGTGGGTGACTGTGAATGAGACATGATTCGAGCTATCACTCACATCCACACCCTCAAGATATTTTTATAAGTAGTTTTTGTTTATATTTTGAATAAGATTGAAGAGAATAAAGTAGGAGTTTATTTTATAAACTTAATATTTATGTGGCAACAAGAGCGAAGGTGCTGTGCTTGGGTGTGAGAGTATCATATTCTTCTCTCAAGTGTATATTGAATCCATGCCATTACTGTTGTTACTTAACTTAAAATTCTTGAGGGTGTGAGTCTGGAGAAGTGTCGGTGTGTTCACGTTTTTCCCACTTAAATCCGCACCCACACCCTTATTCGATAAATTATTCTCTCACTCATATTTTGCACACGACCAATTTCTTGTTTGACTAATTGGTGTAGCCACCATGTATACACTATACACTTAATGATAGATAATATTTTATAAGAAAGAAAACAATTACTTTGTTTTTTTACATTTAAACATTACCAATTAGTTTTCATACTCTTTTTATTAGAGTAAATTACTTCTATAAAAGATAATGAGAAGGAATATTATTTAAATATGTAATTGAAATCGATATTGCTGTACCAGTCATACTTTTTCTTATGCGTTCTTGTTCATCCAAAACGCACTTTTCGTAGGCATTTTGCATATCAGTAACAACAAGCTACCATTAAGACAAGAGAATAGTAATTATATAAATTTATTCATCATTGAAGAACGACGTAAACATCCATTATTGTTCAACAATTTACTTAGAGAAAGGTATGAAATAATCAAATATTTTTTAAAGTTTGTTTCGACGAAAGTATCGATAGAAGAGCAAAATTTTGTCTAAATTTATGACAAATAATTTATTAAATTCTATCGAAGAAAGAAAAGTTTTTTATAAGAGAAAAATGAAATTTGATATAGTATAGAGTACTTTATGAGAAAAAATAACTATAGTTTTAAGAAAGGCTCTATAAATATAGATTATTTTGTGTTTGTCATGTTTTTAGTGAATAGTTTATTTAAATCTAAAAACTAACGATATATATGAGTGAATTGCAACTTTTTGGTACAATTAGATTTTTGATGTATTTCGTTAATAACTCCAGTTTGCGCCAGCCGATTTCAACGATTTTTTGATATGTTATAGTGCTTTGAACCCCTCACTGCCATGCAAAATTTCAGCTCATTAGCTCATGTTATTGCTGAGCTATAAAAAATTTATGATGAAAAAATGTCATTTTTTCATGACATATGCTAAGAAAAGGAAATTTTTCGACTATAAAGAGGCAAGAGGAAAAGAAGATAATTGTTCTACTTTGTACAGTTTTTGACGCTCTATCGAAATATGTAACTAATTTTAGTTTGAATTTTCATTGGTTCGTTCATCTACTGGTCACATTGTTTAACAGACACCTGTTCGTTTTTATGTAGAGTGACGGAAACACGGTTCTAGCTCAGCCTATGATAGAGCTGACAGCGCGCGGATGATATAAAAAGAAAGCCAACACTTTAACTAGAAAACTGATGTAAAAAGGTTCTCTCTTATCAAGTTTATTTCAAACAAAAAAAAACGAACTTCCTAAAAAAAAGGACGTTTACTCGCTTTGTAGAGTGACGATTTGAAAATTGTCTGATTTATAACTCGCAAACGGGTCGTTAGATTTAGCTCAAATTTTTAGAGAATGTGTAAAACAAAAAGTTCTATTAGTGGTAAAAATTTCAGCCTTTGATCTTGTACCGTTCAAGAGAAATTTACATTATACTGAAAAATGTAGAGTGACGTTTTTCAATAAAATAACGTTTTTTATAGTACATTTACTTTGAGTAAGTCGTATCTCAGTTAATATGCGGGAAAGTGTTGGGAAATTTTTACTGTGTAGCACAGACATAGAGTATTATAAAATGCACTGATCAGAAATTGTCTAGGTCTACTTTCAGTTTTTCGCACCAATTGTACCGAAAAGTTGCAATTCACTCATATGTATCAAGATAGCTTCGAAACAATATAAAAATAAGATATTTAGTAGATTTTTCGAAAGTTTTAGTTTTATTACTATTCATTTTGTTAGAAGGCCTTTATAACACTTTATTTTTGTTTTGTTTTCTATTTAATTGTTTGATATAATGATGAGCGAAAAAAGTTACCTTTTGATTCTTTCTTTGCCAGGCATCACAAGTTTCAATGTATCAGTCATTGCACAATGACACCGAGTATTCTTTCTCTATTGACTTTCTTACATTTTATTTTCACTTTGGAAATCAATAATATCAAGTATTTTCAACATTTCTTCTCTTTATCATATATTTAACAGCTCTCCTATTTCTCATTGATTTGTTTTATGACGACTACTATTTTCTAAAAATAAGTTGTAGAGAAAATATTTCTATTATTTTACTCTGTTGTGTTAGAAACCTTGAACGAAAAGTAAAATAAGTAAGAGTACAGACTATACTAAATAGAAAGTAGATTAGGTTGTCAATAAATACAGTTTATTTAATCCTCTAGTATGTAATGTATTTTTGATTTCAACAGAATTATTTTGTTTATTTAGAACAAATAGACAATCAAAAAGGAAAGCTATACTACAAACTCGGTTTTTATTATTAAGATTATCTAATTTTTAACCTATTGATCAAGTATACAATATGATACCTATGGTTTCCGATCAAAAAACTATATATGATACCTATACTAAATTCAAAAAGAATTTAGTACTGGTTATTGTTACTGGTTTAGGATTTTTGGCTAATTTCGATGATCTAATTTATGTTCCTGCATTACCTTCTGCAGTTAAAGATCTGTATACAACAGACACATTACGTTTATTAACAGTGAGTGTATATATACTTGGAAACTCTTTTGGTGGACTTATTTGGGGAGTGTTAAGTGATTGTTATGGACGTAGATCAATTATGTTACTTGGACTTTGTGGTTTTTTATTATCCGTAGGTGGTTCTTACTTTTCATCAAATATAGGTATATTTTTAGTATCACGTGCGTTACAAGGAGCTTTCATCTGCGTAACACTAATTATTGGTCAAGCAACAATTGCTGATATCTATCCACCAAATGAACGTGGACGAGCTATCGCTTTTTTCTATGCATTTTATTTTGCGGCGATATTAGTGGGCCCCGTCATTGGTGGACCATTGTCTTATCATTTTGGTTGGAGATCTACATTTATTGTAGTCGCAATTCTTGCAATTGTTTTATTTATCCTTTATGTCTTATTCGTACCTGAAACACATCAGTATATAATTGTATGCGAATACCACAAAACAGGAACAAAACTACTTGAATATGACTTACTTGTAAAGCCAAAACTACAAAATCCATGTTTAACATTGGCATACTTAAAAGAGACAACAATTCTACCATATGTCTTTGTTTTAGCAATAGGATATATGTCAATGAATGTTGCACATATTTTCTTTCCTATTCAATTATTTAAAGCACCTTATGACTACAAATCAGACTTAATCGGTATATTATATGTTCCAATATCAATTGCAGCGTTTTCAGGTAGTATTATCGGTGGTATTTCATCTGATTATGCAGCAGTTAGGTATACAGAAACATTAAGAATTGATGAGGCACGTGTTGTACCAGCATTGTTATTTTCTATTCTAACACCTATTGGTCTAATCATGTACGGATGGTCATGTCAGTATGGTGTCCGTGTATCATTATCAATCATCGGAATAATCCTTTTTACTTTCGGTCAAACAGGTACTCGACCTGGTATCTATTCGTTCTATACAATTAAATATCAACAATATTCAGCTAATATTGTAGCAGCAAATAATTTTGTACAACTATTGTTAACATCTATTATGCTAACATTTACAGCGATAATTGTCGAATCGATTGGTAACGGACTATATTTTACAACTATAGCTTTGGCCAATATATTAGCAACAATCGTACCAGCGATCATTATTTCAAGAAAAATTAGATTATCATCTCATATTTCCGAAAAGATCCCTAGTCAAAGTACTCCACTAATAAGTACTGATGCTAGGCAATATGACAAATAAATATGAGTTTTGTGTATCTATAATGGTGTTCATATTCGTTCATGTAATACTGACTGTTTTTCTTTTTTGAATTGGATTTACGTCTTTGCAGGCTGATTGTTAGAATACAAAGCTTTTTAGAGAGAGAATTATTCGCGTGATGTCCAAAAAAAGTTCATAGAAACAGATTCAATCATCAAAAGCTGCTTGAATACATAAGGCGTATTTGTACTTTTCTCAACGAATTCTTCTTCTATAGGTCTGACACTAACAATAAATTTGAAAGTGTTTTTGTTCATTGATGTTCATCTAATTAGGAATATACTTCATTATTTTAAATGGCAAATGAGTTGAATTCTTCTACTCTCTCTCTCTATTAACAAATCTAAAAACAAATGAAAATAATTTAAAGTATTTCAATATCTTAATTTGAATCCTTACTAAATATTAAGAAAATTATTTTATTAAATAAATATAGAGATCTATAAGAAAAAAAAAGATTAAATCCGAACTCCCAGATTTGAACTGGGGACCTATAGGTTTCTATGATATATGTCCATTACAGCCTACCGCTCTGCCAACTGAGCTAAGTTCGGATATTAGAATAGAACTTTCAAATTAATATTTTTTTTAATGATTAACAAAAAAATAAACTTTTGATTTCTAAATCTTATCATTTTACACAATCATCTGAAATTTATTTATAAATACATTTTTAATTTCTTTTTACATTAATTAATTATAACCATTTAGAATTTTTAATTAATCATATTTTAATTAGAAAGAATAAATATTATTTGAAGTAAGAAACGAAACATTTTTCACAGAGATATGTATAGCGACATATTCTGACTTTTTAGTAAACCATTAGCATAATCTTTTAATTGGGTACTCAGAGATTGGCAATGATTTAATTAATGATGGATTTAGTTATAGATTTTCATTCAAGAAAACATAAATTTGAACTTATAATCAGTATAGTCTTCAATTTAGATGATTGTATGAACTTTCCAGGAGGGATTGCATCTAAGCAACGGCCGATTACAGCAGAACATTGCTCAACGGATGTTACCGATTTGGTTGATGTTTTTACAGTAGTTAGACATAAGTGTTGTTGGATTAACCTGAAAATTTTAGCTGAAATGGATTAGTCATTCCTGATATATCCTTACCTCAAGTGAGGGAGAGGGTCGGATATATTTGAGGGATTTATTAAGGCACTTACTACTAGTAAATTTTAATTTTCTGAAAAATGATGAAAGCGGTGGATGAGGCATGATTCGAGCTATCACCTACACCCACACTCTCATGATATGGAGTTGGTACAATGGGGATGAGAAGGGTGAGATTTGGATTCAATGAAAGCTCACGTACAAGCCTATAATCCTAGCCGCTGCTACGGTTACCAGTCAAAGGACACGAATACTCACTCTCACTCTCTGTTACTTTTTGCATAGTGAATTGTCTTGCATTGTTTATTCTAACTTGTTCACAGTTGCCGTTTGCAATCCTCGACAGAATTAAAAATTGAAAGTAGTCAGGAGAACACAAAGAAAGACGACAGGCGACATAATAGATTGAAAATGTGCCACGTCACTGCGATGCAAGAGTAGCAAACGAATCGCCGAAAAAATTACCCTCTCTGACAAAAACAGAAGTAGTCAAAGCCTGAAAGAAAAAGCATCGCAATTCATTTGGTAAGATTGATTTTCGATGCTTGATTGTGATGACTTGCTTATCAGAAACATTGGAGAGGTTCGATACAGTATTTCGCATGTTATAAAGAGATCGATGATGTAACGCAGAAATAGAACTCATATCGGCTATTGAGGATCGGTCTGTCTATCCCACGTTTTCCATTACGATCAAAATGCGATGTAACTACGGCGTAACTGCGATCACACTGTGAGGCGTAATTGCAGAAAACCTGCGACGCAGTTGCGTGTAACTGCCTCGCATAATCGTAGTTGCTCGCAATTGCGACGTAATAATCAAGTTATCATGTACTCATATTTCTATACCCCGATCCACATGTACACCCGGCCACACACCCTTATTCACATCCCGCCCATATCCATAATGACATACACACGCACAGTCAAATCCGCACCGGCATTCACATTCCATACACGTCCACACGCACACCGACACTGGC
This sequence comes from Adineta steineri, assembly GCA_905250115.1. Classification (NCBI taxonomy): domain Eukaryota; kingdom Metazoa; phylum Rotifera; class Eurotatoria; order Adinetida; family Adinetidae; genus Adineta; species Adineta steineri. The sequence goes on along the minus strand of CAJNOI010000012.1, from coordinate 711,486 downwards.
ACCCACTTCGCACCATCTCACCTACACTCATGGTCACACCCGCGCACCCACCCATGGCCACCCACACCCACACACTAAGGATAATTATCGTTATTATTCAAAAATATTCAACATGTGAGAGAGACAAATGCGGTTACTGCGTAACAGTAAGCGCAGTATTATTTATGTGACTCTCACTGCGAAAACTACGGCGCATGTATGATCCCAAATGCTTAGCATTAGGCGTAGTTCTATTTATGCAGTTCTGACTGCGACAACTGCGACGCAGTTACACGCCATTGTGTCGCAAAAGGGCCAATGCGCGCAACTGTGACGCAGTCCTTAAAAAAGAAGTGAAATGTGATATCTTTTTTTTCCGTTTTTCTCGCATAAAGCTAATCACACTTTTGGATTTTAATAGAATTTTATATACAACATAGAAGAAAATTTCAATGAAAGTTGATTATCTCTATTACTCGCATCCCAGGTCGAAAAGCTTTCAGCGCAATTTCTTCAGGATTAAAAATGTGAAACCAGATGTCACTGGTGTTGCTTATGGGAAAGAGGGGTGAGGGTGTGAATCTCAAAGAATGAAGAAACACCCACATTCACAACAACACCCACACTCACGCCCACACCCTCACCCTCACCCTCACCCTTACCGTCACCCACACCCACCCACCCTCGAGAATAAACTCCGAAACGTAATATTGCTACAGCAAGCTGGCGTGCTGCAGTAAGGGCAAAATCGTTACGAACGTACACACTTCTCATGCTGTGAAGTATGAGTGATTGAATGATTATCGTAATGTAACTTCGCTTTTAGAATACGTTCAACATGACAGAACATTCTTCTGAACAAATTGCTTCCAATGCAACAATAGCTATCACCGTCAAGGAGCAGTCTACCAGTACTGTATGGGACCTTGAAGAACTATCATACGATGAAGCAAAACTTATTATTCTTAAAAATAGCGATTTATATCTAAAAAAAGCGATTGAACAAGCTAGTGGTTTATCCTATAACGAAGACAGAGACCATCAACTAAAAAGTTTGATTGATGATCATTTCACGCTTCGAAGGTTAGTGGGCAAGCTGAATATTATAAACAACCTCTATGATATCAGTAGCAATGGACAGATATCCCTGAAAAACCAAGTCGAACGATTTGTTCATTCAATCAGAACACAACTAATGTCGTTGGAAAATAATATTTTTTGTTACGAAAGTATGTTTGCATCGGGCGAGTCTCAGAAAATGTTATTCATTCGAACATGTTATTATCATTTTATTCAAATTATCTTTGAATCCAATAAGCATCAGAGAATTTGCATTACCGGTAGTCCGGGAATTGGAAAGTCGAGTTTTTCTATGGTTATTATTATGTATGCTCTATACAGGTACAAAAAGAATATATTATATCATTCAGATAATCAACCCACAATTTTTTTTGAATGGAAAAACCAATCGTCAGTTATCTTAGAAACGAAGGAACCCATACTAAATTATTTACTGAAACCAAATACCATTTATTTGGTATCTGATTGCAAACCGTATATTCCACGAGAATGTGATTGTAAGGCCGTGTTTATTCATTCTCTAACAAAAACGTCAGTATACGAGATCGTTAGAAGTTATGACGCAACTCTTTTGTATATGCCAAGATGGACATTAGATGAACTCAAGCTGTGCAGATCGACTATTTATGGAAATGTTTCTGAGAAACAAGTTGCAACCGCTTACGAATACCATGGAGGAATTGCTAGAATTATATTTGCATCAAACTCCGACAAAGAAGTGAAATTATTGTGCCAATCCATTATGAATTGTAATATAAATCTTTCGAATTTCAACGGTTCTTTGTCATCTATAGAAAACGCTGATGAAAGATTGTTACATTTTGAACCTACTCCACCGAAAGATTGTAGTCACAAACCACGTCATTTCATCAACTTAAAGCATTTCGAACATTTTAGCACGCTGCTAACGCAGTAGAAGAATTATACAAACACTGTTTCGTCTGACGAGTCAAAATTGGATGATCCGGATAGACAACAGACTTTTCCATATGAAAATTATGAGCTTGATTTCGCATCCGATTGGGTTAAGTCACAAGTCGACGATAAGTACACTCGTAACAACATTCTACTTGCTAAACGTCTAGTAAGATTCACAAATCAGCACCCATCGCTTGGTAGTTTTTCTGGAAACATATTCGAAGCTATGGCACATGCTGTGCTCTCAGCCGGTGGTGAATTTGTTATCAGACGGCTTGCAAATCGTACCCAGTTGAAACACGAGAAGAAACTCACAATTGACAAAAGCGGCATAAAAAGATACAACTTACTCACAGAAGTGACCGAAGAAAACCAGTACTACAGGCCTAACTCCTCGATGGCACCGACTTTTGATTCCATCATTCTTAAAACTTCAAATTTGATACATGCATTTCAAATGACTGTCGCAGTACGCCATCGTATTGCAAAGACCGGCCTATTAAATATAAAAGAAAGATTTCTGGACAACAGGGACTCGGATGATGACGAGCCGATTGAAATTCACTTGTATTTTGTTGTGCCAGGCTCCGTCTTCGATCAATGGAAATCTGAACAAACAGTCACATCGACCGGCAACAACGAAAACGAGGAACCTCCAGATTTCAAACAATATGTTTTGAAGATACCAACTTGAGGGTGGGTGAATGTGGGTGTAAGTGAGGGTGTGGATCCATCATATCTATTTTACGCACATCCACACCTACACCCACACCTACACCCACACCTACACCCACACCCACACCCACACCCACACCCACACCCACACCCACACCCACACCCTCAAGATTACGTTTCTGGATCTCAATAGTATTTTATACACAGCATAGAAGAAAATTTCGATGGAAGCCGTCTATCTCAGTTATCCGTATCCCAGATCGAAAAGCTACCAGAGCAATCCTTTCTAGATTAAAAATATGAAACAAAATGTAACTGGTGTTGCTTATGAGAAAGATGGGTGTGGCTGTGAATGTTAGACAATAAAGTAACACCCACACCCACCTTCAAGATTGTATTGTTTATTACTGATTTACCTGGTATTATCAATGTTACATTTATATCCCCTGTTAATATAACTAATTTTGAGTTTGATATGTTGATAGAGAAACTTAAAAATACAAAATGATAATGGAACATTTTATATATGACAAATAAGTCATTATTTAGATATGAAATGTCATGCAACAATTGAGAATATTTCAGCTCTTCAGTCATACCATTCTTTCTCTTTCTTGCTTTAATATTTTTCTTTTAATCAAATTTATTTTTATCATTTTATATATATTTATTCAATAAAATTTTTTTGGTTTTCCATCAAAATCAAAATTTCATAAAAATTCAAACTGTGTGTCGCTCCCTCACTCATATCCAAATACATCAGGAAAAATAAAATAAAATTATGGATTAGTGTCAACGCGCTAAGAACACGCCAACATTGTCATCATTAAGGTTTGCAACAATAATATCGGGTTTACTATCACTATTAAGATCAGCGACTGATAACGAAAAAGGATTTGAGCCCGTTGAGTAAGTATTTTGAGGAAGAAATGTACCATTTCCAGCGTTAATAAGGATGCCAACTTTATTTGTACCATAGTTTGCAACAATAATATCGGGTTCATTGTCTTTATTGATATCAGTTACAAATACAGAATATGGGCTCGAACTACTTCCAGTTGAATAAGTTAATTGCGAACGAAATGTACCATTGCCATAGTTAAGAAGAACACCAACATTGTTAGTACCACTATTTGCAACAATAATATCGGGTTTATTATCATTATTAACATCAGTTACAAATACAGAATATGGTTTTGAGCCACTTCCAGTTGAATAAGTTGTTTGAGGGCGAAACGTACCATTACCATAGTTAAGAAAAACGCCAACATTATTAGTACCATAGTTTCCAACAATAATATCCGGTTTGTTATCTTGATTAACATCAGCGACGAACACACCTTGTGGGTTAGAGTTCGTTCCAGTTGAATAACTTGTTTGAGAACGAAATGTACCATTTCCGACATTAATAAGGATGCCAACATTGCTTGTAGCATAGTTTGCAACAATAATATCAGATTTGCCATCATTATCGACATCAACAACTGACAGACATGCCGGTGATGAGCTACTTCCAGTTGAATAAGTTGTAGAAGGAAGAAACGAACCACTACCATTGTTAAAAAGAACACCGATATTATCCGCTCCTTGGTTGGCGACGATAATGTCAGGTTTATTATCACTATTAACATCAGTTACTGACAACGAGTTCGGATTTGTGTTACTCCCAATTCCACTTAGATAACTTGTTTGAGAATAAAATGTCCCATTACCGAAATTCAAGAAAACACCAATTTTGCCGATTGCAAAGTTTCCGACAATAATATCAGGTCTATTGTCAAAATTAACATCAACTACAAATACAGGCGCAGGACTCGAACCACTTCCAGTTGGATACGTTTTTTGTGCAAAAAATGTTGCGTTGTATTGAGCTATTATAAAAGAAAAATTCTCTTTTTCACATCTTGAAGGTGGGTAGATGAGAATATTTCTTCTCTACCGTTTCACTCACCCCTTGTAGTAGTAGTTGTTGTTGCTATTGTTCTTGTCGATAATGATGACGAAACAGTCGTCTGTATTGAAGATACTAGAAAAGCGAAGAATATTTATCGAACATAAAAAAGTGAAAATTTAGATATATAAACGAACTTACCATCTGATTGAATACGTGTTATTAATATCGCTGTTTGATTAATAAACATAAAAGTAGAATTCATACTAAATGTAATTACAATTGAAGTCGTATTATAAGTAAACAACTGACAAGTTTGATTTGTGTGAAAATAATTCAAAGCAGATATTAACTCATTTGATTTTATCATTTCACATATACATCGATCAAGGTCTAAATTGACGAATGATTGATTGATTGAACCAGTCGCTATATTATTTTCTATTATACCAATTTTAATCGATTTAGTAATCGAAAATAATGATAAAATAATGATCATCCAAAACATCATTTACTTACTAAACTTTTCTCACAACTACTGAAATAACAATTCTGACTATTTACCTTCGTTGAATGTTTATCTTTTCTTTTTAATTTGATATTTAATTATTTTAAAAAAACTAATATCCGTTTTACATGAAGCGTTCGTCAGAAAAAAAAGGCATGTATGTTTATATTATGCAAAGGAAACACTTCAGTATTTACATTAAATATTGAAAAAGAAAAAAATCTTAATAATTTGCTTAAAAGTAGAGATGGACTGAAAAATTAGTAATACAAAGAAAAAAATCTACTACAATTTAACAGAAAGTCGTGAATCTCTACTGTTGAAGAATATTTATTTGATGGAGGTATCTCAACGTATGAAAAAAAGGAGATGTTTTATGTGTGTTTTTTCTTCATTTTTGAGATGTGTGTACAGATAAGGAATGTAGTACAATCACACTTTATCTTTTGTATTTATTCACTTTACATATTATCATAAATTATTATTCAAAAAAAACACATTTTTGAGTTACATTAGTTGTTTTTTGTACTTGTGCAAAATGTTTTGAAATTTTTCTAATCAAACAAATAATTACGCAGTTGAAAAGAAAATCTTATAATACACGATAATAACACACGGAAAACTTTAGTTCAGCACAACGATAAATATGAAATATCCACTTTACAGAGTAATAACGCTCTCATTAATAGCCTCCATCGATATCAGGTAAACATTCCTCATTTGATATGTTCAATTAAGTTAAAAACTAATCACTTCGACTGAAAATTTTTACAATAGGCGAATGTAGGTGTAGTATTTTAGCTATCTCACATCTACATCCTAAATTAGCTATCGTCTTCGATATTTATTTCAAATATTTGTTTATTATTAGAAAGCAAATCATACATTATTCTGATTTGAAATTATGAAATAAAAGGACTCTTCGATTTTTTTCGTCTTGAATATGATTGAAGTAAAATTAAAAGTTAATGAAAAGAATCAATTTAGCAAAGAATTGGATAGCTAGCCGACGTAGCAATGCTGCATTGATTATTTTTATTACGTGTCATTTTAATATAACCTTCTGCACCCCAACTAAAATAATTATACATAAGAATATAAATTGTTTAAAATCTATGATAATTACCTGTTTTTCAAAAGCCAGTAATCTTTACTCGATTCATTTCCATAACCAACAATAAGCATACTATGATCAAGTTGAGTTTGTGAACAATCTGGCTCATTATAAACTAGAAATAACACAGTATAGAAAATAGTATGAACAAATCAAAAAGTACCTACCGCCACTTCTGTAGAACTGAAATAAATCCTGACTAGCATCAACAGAAGCTGCTACGAGTCCAAGTAAAGCAACTGCTTGTTGAAGTGTTGCTTCACTTCCATACGAAATTTTAACAAATCCACACAGTCTAAAGACAACTTTTGATGTCTTAAATGTACATGTATTTTCAATTGCTTTATATGGATAAGTATCGCTAGTTTGAATACCACCAGCTTCTTGGATATATTGGAAAGCTACAGTCGTTAATCCACCATAACAACCCATATTTTCAAGTAAAATAGAACAATCAATTAATTGTTGTTCAGAAAGTGAAACAAGTTTGCCAGTTTTAATTGCATATGCACTTTCAATTGAACCAACTGCTGCGAATGCCCAAAGTGATCCACAATGACCTTGATCTTTAACTGGAACTACAACATCTTTATCCCGCCAATCTATTAGAGAATAAGAAACAGTTAGACTTTTTTTGAATATCTTTACTATGAAAATCATTTAATAATTTTACAAATTCTTCGTTAGTCTATAGAATTACAAATCCAATGATAATGATCATATGAAAAACTAAATTTTACTAAATCTCCAAATTAATTCATTCCAAGCCAATATGTATAGACACCAAGATCAGCTTGACGATTATGTTCTTCCACAATTTTCAAATTATTTTCCCAAATAGCACGACCAGAATAAACGATTAAATTATGATATTATAATGACAAAGAAATTCTCATACCGAAAACGTTCTTCAACATTGGAATAACTTTTATTAAATTGATTTTTCCATATTTTCCAATGTTGATTAAGTGTCATGTTACGAGCACATGTGCTGCTCAAAAGAAATACAATAAGTAAAAGAACTGATATTCATCGCATCTAAATATTTCATTTATGAGTAGAATCATATTATTTTATCTACAAATACTTACATTTCTTGGGAAAAAATGAGTCTGATGTCATTCTATGATGATACAAATATTTATCTTGTTGCTTATCTTTAGTCATGTTTATTTTATTGAAGTGTAGCGTCATTTGATACTTTATTATCAACGTAATTCAGAACTCTAAAAATTAGTTGGAAATGATACTCCATCCATTTCTTCTGATCTTGCCTCTTATTTAAAGAGATTTTGCCTTATTTATAGTGCTTTTCAATAGTGATTTTCTAAATTTAAGCCACAATGGCGCGAGCGTAGCTGTAGTATTTAATTCCTCTTATACCCTCAAATTTATAGATTACGATCTAAGTAATGATATATATTCAATAAGTCACGTTCAGACCTTCGTTTATTGAAACATCTTGTTACGACTCGATAATGAATGAAGTTTTAATTTATCCGCTATTTCATTAGTATTCATTGTATTTGATAAATCTTATTTATTAACAAGAATAAATAATGGTGTGCGTGTGAAAAACGAACGAATGAATCCACATCCACACCTTCAAGATTTAATAGTATGTATTCTGTACAAATATTATAACTTTAAAGTAAATTTTATTTTTATTAGATGTATAAAACAATCCATCCTTAATCTTCACTAGCGAATTGTAAAGCATAATGAGCAAGTAAACGAGTTGTATCAACAACAGGTTTTTCAAGATTGTTTTCATTATATACAACAGGTAATTCTGTACATCCAAGAATAATTGCATCACAATCATATTTTTTAATATCATTTTGAATATTTTGTACCGTTGTTGAATTTATTTGTGATGGAATAATTTCATTTCGTATTAAATTTTCAATTTTATCACAAATATCATCTGTAGGAGTAATCGATGTTATATTTCTTGATTTTAATACTTTATTATATAATCCTCCTTGCATAGTCAGTTTTGTTCCAAGAACTAAAACTTTTGAATAACCTTTTCTATGACATTCATCAGCAACAATTTCAATTAAATTAATTACTTTCAATGGTGAGTTCTTTTCAATCATTTCTATAGAATAATGAGGAGTATTTGATGGAATAATAACAAAATCAGCACCAACTTTTTCCAGTAATTTAATTGATTCACATATTTTGTTACTCAAACTAATCCAATCTTTTTTATGAATATATTCGTAATATTCATCATAAGAAAATGCATGCATTGTAAATTCTGGATGTTTTTTTGATGAAGTAAGTTTTGCTGCTTGTGCAACAATTTCATTTGCACATAAACATGCACCAACTGTTGTAATATCAACAATTCCTATATGTTTCATTCTGTGTAATTTGGAAATAACTGTTAAATAAAATGTAAATACTGTTGATTTCTGAATATTATAAATTAAAATAAAATTATCTACCGGTTTTGATCGTTGTCATCTTGTGAAAAATAAAACAACAAAAACAGAATATAACAAAACAATAAAGAGGTCCAATGATATAACAATAACAATCCGCTTATGGTAAAGTGCACCATCTGTTGATGATAATATATTTATATTTTAATCACATATCCTTTCATAAATGTATAGTTTAATCTCGATATTTCTTCGTTTTACCTGTTACTGTCTATAGTTGAAGGTGTGGATGCGAATGTTAGTGGATATAATATTCATCTCACATAGACACATTTTTAAGTAGGGTGTGACAAAAGAAAAGCTTTCAGTATTATCTATATCGAATAACGATTTAAAAATGAAAAGAAAACGTGCTTATTTTGCGAAAATCTATCATTCTCGTCAGATCTTTATTGATTGTTGAATATTCAAACATGAATTGAGTACAGCATGGAACTCATTCTTTGAATTTAAAGGATTTATCTCGTGAATCAATGACGATTAACAGTAAGCATGAGTATATGTGTATTGTAATCGTTAATAGGACATTTGAATCCAAATAAAATGAACGAAAGACTTTTCAATGCTTTCAATCCGAAAAAAAGGATTGTATATAATTACAATGACTTGAGCACTAATATTTGTGGACGTATAGCTTATTTTTAATCATTTACTTGTTAGTAATAAGTACGCTATTTATTTATTATAATGAAAAATTTATAATAGTGGTTAGTAAAAACTAATATGAAGGTTAACTAAAAAAACATGTGAAATGTTCTATAAAGTTTATTATTTCACCGAAGAAAAATTGTTTAAATAAGATCCATTAAAGTTCTAAATATAAATGAAAAGTGACATTATATTCATCAGAATGAAATAAACTTACTTGAGTTGATGTCGATCACAAGAATAATGAAAAAGTTTCTTACACTAAAACAAAAATGAATTAATGAAACTGTTCATTACAAACGAAATGCTAAGAAGTATAATTTTTATATTTTCAAAAACTCATTATTTCAATTGTTGATGCCGAGTTCTTAAGTCGAACAGACCATAATACAACTTTTGTAGGCAAATTTTTCTATGATTACAGTACTGATGTAAGTATGAAGATAAACAAACTGTATTTAAAACTCTCGCGATATCAATCATACTTATCTATTTGTAGGACTCATATTACTTACTGGTCATATTCATTAGATATCCCGACACATTATTTGTAGGAGTCTGTGATATGTAACCAGCTGCACATCCTAATATCTCACAAATGTTCTTATATTTGTAAAAGTGCACAGCGATACAGCCAGTACTAGTGGAACATGCGTTTTGACATGACTCTAATGTTTGACCATTAAGTGTCTTCGCCACATTACAGTTGAACTTTTGATTTATACATTCATACCAAGAAATTTCTATGATAAAAAAACAGCATAGTTTTGTAGTAATCAGTAGTGAATTTATCTACAACAATATTTTCTATTTGACTGTCTACTAGATATATTGAAAGCCGAGTGTTCTCGTTCGTTCAAAATCTGAGAAGAATACTATTCTTTTGAAACATTTATAAATCGAAAGAAATAATCATCAAATTTGTTAGTGAAAAGCATCGTTCACGTTTTTAACCTATTAATTTGATAGCGAAGACTTGAATTTCATTAGAAGATAATCAACCCATTTCACTTAGAGGTATCTTTCTGTAAAAATATACATGGATTACTCACTTAGATTGATCATTAACATGGCGTTTTGTGGCGGATTGTTAGACATGGACGCTTGCGCAGACGCTATTGTATCTTGCATATTGCATTGCTCCAGAACACAATTAGCATCCATGATGGACCACTTAATTCCATTACAATTCGTGGTTGCAACACATGCGTCTTTACATGTGTCTAATATTTGACCAGTGATAGTTTTGATCTTTGTGCATGTACTGTCAACAATAGAATCTGGTAGCGGCCCCCACTGAGTTACTTTGAAAAAAAAATATTTCAGTTTTATTATAATCATTGATGAATGTAGATCAAAATTCTTTTTACCAGTATATAGCACTCTCTGTGTATAAGGAAACGTAAAGAAACAAGATTGTGACTACTTTTAATTAATTGCTAGTGGAAAAGTCTATATACTATTGATGGTTTTGTTCATATTTATTTCTATTGTATTTCTACTAATCGATACTTTCAAAAACAAATAGAAACTTTTTCTTTTAATTTAAAAAGCATTATCCCCGTTATGTTAACTAAAACAGAATTATGAAACAGAAGAATCATTTTCTTTATCAAGTACTAAAATGTCTCAAATTATTGAAGAAGATGATTTTCATGGTTATGAATTTATTAATGTACATGATGATAGTATAGAAAAAGGTTCTGGAAAAAAATGAGAATGAAAATATTAATTTTCCTTACTACAAAATATTGCACCAAAACTTTATGAAAAGATATCATGAATGTGTTCATTATACTACTACTATAATTTTTTGTTTTTCTGTAGTTTTATGTTATATTTTCTATTCGAAATAATTGATTTTTGTTAGAAGATTAAGAAGAATTCTAAAAGTTTGAAGAAAAAGCAAACGCTATATAATACATTAATATAAATTTGATTTGGTTGAAATTTAATGTTAAATAGGAATAGGGTCTACTAAAATTACCGTTGAACCTGTACGAGGACTCGAGAAAAAAAAGAAAAATTAAACCTGCTCCTCCCTACTCAAGATGATCAATATAAAAGGAAAGTCTTACCTGTCTGATCACGCTTCTGCATTGTTGATCGAAGATCCTCATCACTATCTTCATCACTATTTAACTGTGTTTGGACACGTCGTAAAAACATATTGTACTGTTTATTCTTGCCATATTTGTAACCATTACCTCGTCGGCGCAATGCTTTGGTGTAAGAGTCATATGTTGCAGCAGACAAATGTTTCGCCGTAATTGCAACGAATACCAGAGTCACTAGCACTATACTGGACGAACGCATTTGTTTGTTATTGAGTGAGGATATGAAATTATCTGTCGATTGGTAGAAAATCGATTCGAATTTATACAATCGGTTAGTAAAAGCGCTTATTCAATCGGAACACAGTCTTATTTTGAAGGAAAGAAAGAAATTATCAAATAAAGTATGCTGTGTAATCAACCAGAACACGGTCTTATTTCGAAGGAAAGAAAAAAATTACTAGCTAAAGCACGCTGTGTATTCAACTAGAATATGCTGTTGTTAAATCATATCGTAGTGTAACATGAATAAATTTTGCTCGTTACGAAATGAAAAGAAAAGAAAACTGATCAATTTGCTTGCTGCGAGTCTATACATCAAACATTTTGTTTGCTTTTTAAATGTTTGCTTACAAAATTTATTTTATAATAAAAGATAATGGAAATATTATTATTCAAACAATGAATTATACTTTGTATTTCTGATATCAATTCATTAAGTCAAACTTGATAAGCATATATGTTATTGAAAATTAATTTCTTTATTATCGTATTCTGTGACATTCTACACATGAATATAGGTTTTTTCGAAATATAATTTATCTCATTTATCAACCAAAAATTTTGAAGTCATTAATAATTCATTCGTTAAATTTTATTAAATAAGTAATAGGAATGGATACTTACGCGTTTTAATGAGCAATAATACTCATGAAAACATAATTGTATTACAAAGGTCAATATTTACATTAGCAATTTGTAACTCTTAAGTGATAAGGGAGCTAACTGGCACGCTTTCCATTGATGTTTGCTAGAATCAATATTGTTTTTCAACAAGTTATAATTGTAATGAATGTTTGCTAGTGTTTTTTGTCAAAGAATAATTGATGTTTCTTTACTTTCTTTCTTCAGGCAATGAATAATTCTAGCTTTTCCTCTCTGACTAAACAATGATAAATATTACTTCGAATTCATCTCTAGCAAATGCTAAAATATAAGAACTTTCTCTCGTATAATTCTAATATTGCGTCGTTTATACATTTTATAAGTTATTCTGTAGTTTAGAAGTAATCTCAGTCGATATTATTAACTTGACTTGTATTATAACAAAGGACACCGCCGGATTTGATCATGAATCTGCCACCCTAATGCAGAAAAATTTCATCCATCTAGAAAGAAAGAGCATAAAATTCTGAGTCTGTTAGTGATTATTCCAGCCTTCTAAATTTTATCCAAAAAACTCACTTTTCCACAGGTTTTCTCTAAAAATTCAATAAGAATCCATGTATTTTGCCGATGTTTATTGAATTTTTAGAGAAAACCTGTGGAAAAGTGAGTTTTTTGGATAAAATTTAGAAGGCTGGAATAATCACTAACAGACTCAGAATTTTATGCTCTTTCTTTCTAGATGGATGAAATTTTTCTGCATTAGGGTGGCAGATTCATGATCAAATCCGGCGGTGTCCAAAGGACAAACGATCTTTTAGGATAATTTGTTGATTTTTAAGGATGAACTCCCATTTCGTCCAAAAATGAAATTTTAATGACAAGGACACAGGTATATAGGTGGATCTAAATGTGCATTTCAGTATGAATAAGACTGCTAGCTTTATTACGAATGTATAGAATATTTTTATTTGAGCCACAAATCTCAAATTTTTCTACACTTAGGTGCTCATAGTTATTACTATGTTAGAGTACATTCAAAAGAATATTTGAGCATTTGTTGAGGCATCATCATGGTGGAGTGTGAGTGTGGGTATAATATTCATCTCATATTTACATTCAGTCACAGTCACAACCACTACCACATCCGCACTCACACCCACTCATCTTCATATGATATAATTTAAGTTTCACAATTTGAACTTCTTGCTATCAAGAACGACTGTTTATTGATGGAGAGAACCATGCAAATATTATACTTCGTCATTTACGTATTTCATTTTATCGTAACATAAGTTGTATGCAATAACAAAAATATTCTTTCTTTTCTACATGTAATATGTTGTTCTGTTTGAAGTGCGTCACGTTGTGTTTCACAATTCGATGTAATAACTAACTTACTCGAGCGATGACGAATATTTATCGAAGGTAAGAATAAAATAGAGTCCATTTACTTTATTAGTTATTTCTTTACATTTTCGAGAGTGAACACGTAAGTATTTTGATTATTCCTTATCCTTAAAACGCGATACTCATACTTATTCATTCACATCTAAATAAGTCACAATAATTTTTTTCCCTTAGATTCTCATATAGCAGAGACTACAAACGAAAAAAAGCGATTCTATCCCCACTCGAGAACCATCGTATATGAGATACGTCTTGACTTATAAACAAATTCGTTCTATTGAAAATCTTTCAGAATCGCTCCATATTTCGTGTAGGTCAAGGATACTTTTTTTCTATAACTTTTATTCGAGAGTTTATGTATATATACAAAGCATCCATTGATATTTTGTTTTTTCGTTTAGTTAAAATAAAGAGAAATATATTTTGAGATAACAATGCTTGATGAACAAGAACTTGTCAACTATAATGAAACAAATAATGCATCACAAATAGAAAATAAAAATGATGTAACATCGTTAGAAAGTGAAACAGCAATAAATTCACAAATATCAATAGCAACACGTAGTTTTAAAGATTATCTTTTTAAACCTGAATTACTTCGTGCTGTTATGAATTGTGGTTTTGAACATCCATCAGAAGGTTTTATTTAAGAAAAAGAGAAAATAATTTTCAATAAAAACTTATTTGTTTATTCTATAGTTCAACAAAAATTTATTCCACAAGCTATTCTTGGTACAGATATTCTATTCCAAGCTAAATCGGGTATGGGTAAAACGTCAGCTTTTGTACTTGCAACACTTCAACAACTGAAACCTATTGATGGACAAGTAAATAGTTTTCATAAAATAAAATTTTCTTATGTAAGATTCAATTTCATTTTTAGATATCTATAATCGTCATTTGTCATACACGTGAATTGACATGTAGTATAGGTCGTGAATATGAACGTTTTTGCAGGTATATGCCATCTGTGAAAGTCTCCACGTTTTTTGGTGGTGTACCAATAACAAATCATGAGGATGTTTTAAAAAATAATTGTCCACATATTGTTCTTGGAACACCTGGTAGAATTTTAGCTTTAATAAAGAAGGAAGTACTTAATTTATGTTATATCAAACATTTCATCCTTGATTCATGTGATTATTTACTTGAATCATTTGGTAAAAAGAAATAGAATATTTCAATCTTTCATTAATTCTAATATTTCTATATATAATCATAGATATGCGTCGAGATGTTCAAGAAATATTTAAAATGACACCACATGAAAAACAAGTATTGATGTGTAGTACAAAATTAAGCAAAGAAATGCGAACAATATGTAAGAAATTTATGCACAATGTATGATGGAAACCGTCCTTTCTTCGATTCAAAATAATAATATTTTTATTGTCTGATTTTATAGCCATTGGAAATTTATATGGATGATGAAATTAAATTGACAAACCATGTAAGTTTATTTATTTTCAATAAATATATAGAGAACTGCTCACAAATGTGTAGAAACTGTTCGATTGCAAACATACTGAAAGACAGACTTTTTTCCTTGAGAATGTGAGATAACATAGTACTCTGAGACAGGTCGATCTTCTGTCCAGAGCTACAATTAGCAATAATTCTAGAGAAAAACTATCTTCGGATAGTGTATCCTCACCATAAAGGCAGAGTATTCTTTCTAATGGCCGTGTTATCTTTTTAAATCTTTTTTTTAATGAAGGATCTTCGTCAATATTATATAAAATTACATGAAAATGAGAAAACTCAAAAATTAGCTAATTTACTTGATAAATTAGAATTTACACAATTAATTATTTTTGTTAAATCCGTATCACGTTGTATTGATTTATGTAAATTATTAATTGAACAAAACTTTCCTGCTATTGGAATTCATAGTGGAATGGCACAAGAAGAACGGTTGGTTGATTTTTAATTAAAATACAATAGATAAATTATTTATTCATTTAGTTTAGCACGCTATAAACAATTTAACGACTTTCAAACACGTATTCTTATTACAACAGATCTATTTGGACATGATATTATAAATATTGAACGTGTTAATATTATATTGCATTATGATATGCCAGAAGATATTGAGACTTATCTTCATCGAGTATGTATAATAGAATAGTTCTGTATATTGAATTCATGAAAATATATCATTTTAGATTACTCGTGCTGGTCATTTTGGCAGAAAATGTTTGGTATTAACATTTGTTACAAATGAAAATGATACAGCAATTCTTAATAAAGTTCAAAGTCGTTTCGAAGTACAAATTACTGAAATGATGAATGAACTTGAAATTACTACACACAGTAAGAATCTATTTTTTCGTGCATTATAATGATGCTTTCTTTGTTTTTTTTAGTCGAAAATCGTTAATCTATCTGGTCTTGTTGATTCCAATAAAACACACAAACATTTCTTTCTTTCTTTTTTTTGCCAAAAACACAACATCGCTTAAAAGAATTTATATAATAATGACCTGGATAATAATTACTTCTTTATAAAAACAAAAAATTGTTTTCTCATGTTAAGCGTGAGTTCCTGTTTTTTTCAAAGTTAAATTTTTTATTATAAAAAAAGAGACTTGATGTGTAAATAAATGATAATTCTTTTAGATGATCCGAAAGTACAAAACATACAACAAATTAAAATTAAATAGAGCAAAAAGAAAATGTTCTTTTTTATTAAAAAATAAATAGCATGTACTTATAAATCTATTTGATGAGAGATAATTATGTGTTACAATAAATTTTGGTTATTTTTCATTATAAAGAGAGTGTTCTCATTGATATATTTAGCTTTTCCTTCTTTCCAAATAAAATAACATTTTCTTCATCTCCATCTAAACGCTTGATATCAAATGCATTTGGACGAACACGGCAGATGTTTCGTTTTAGGTGCGTGTCAAACGCAACTGAAATGTGTTTTTAGATGCGTTCGAGGGCAAAAAAACGTTTTCAAATCTTGTTGATTAGATATGTCCTGCGTAATTAAACGTCATCGTTGCGAAGAAAGAGAAAGAATAAAACATATCTACAACTCGTTTTTATTCATCATTAATGTAATGACGCTGTCGGTTAAGTTTATTATATTAAGATGAAAGATGTTCCTTCGTTCTATACAATAATTTAGTTGATCATTAGTTTTCAATGTCATTTGTTCTTTGAAGTATAATATAATTGCAATTATAGTATTTTTTGAAGAGTCAGAGAAAATACTACATGACATAGTACATTATTCTTTTTAGAAGTTTTACTTTTGAAGCAGATATGTCATCGTCGACTATTTCAGCTCTTATTTTCGCCACACGACAAGTCTCTATTTATTTGGGTACAGCTGTTCTTGTTGCTGGTGTGCTTGGTGGATTATTCAATATTATTGTCTTTCTCAGTCTTCGTACCTTTCGACAGACCTCTTGTGCATTCTATTTGGTCATTATGTCTTTCGTCAATATTGGTTCTTTGATGACGACTACACTTTCTCGTATCATGATCAGCGGTTTTGGCATCGACTGGACTCAAAGTTCGCTAATTTATTGTAAATTCAGATTAGCCTTTGTACAACTTTGTGCTCTAACTTCTTTAACATGTATGTGTTTGGCAACACTCGATCAATTTTTTGCAACATGCTCAAGTCTTCGATGGCGACAGTGGAGTAGTAGCAAGCTAACTTATCGTTTAACTGCAATAACAGTTCTATTTTGGACTTTTCACGGAGTTCCATACGTACTTTATTACGGTCATTTTCAATCTCCTACAACGGGTCAAGTTAGTTGTATCATAACAAATCTTATGTTTCAGAACTATTACACTTATGGATACAGCTTAACGTTGATGTATTTTTTGCCAACTGTTCTTACGATCGTTTTCGCATTAATGGCTTATCGTAATGTACAAACTATACCTTATCGAACAGTACCACTTGTTAGACGTGAATTAGACAAACAATTGACAGAAATGATTCTTGTGCAAGTTGTGTACAACTTCATTACTATGACACCATTCGCTGTCGTCACCATTATTGGCGCGACCACCAACGTCACCAATAATCCAGTCCTCCAAGCACAGATGCAGTTTGCGAGCATTCTTGGTTTCTTCGTTTACTATCTTTATTGGGCTGTAAGTATCAATTTAATCAAATTGAATCTCATTTTGAATTTTCTCATTGTATTTTTATTTAGAGTTCTTTCTACATTTACATTTGTGTATCCGAAAGATTTCGTCAACAATTCATATATGTCATCTTCGATGTTCACATGAAAAGATTGCAAAAAGTAAAAATTCCAGCTATCAATCGAATTCTACCTCAAGTCTAACAGATACATTGGAACAGTTATCACGTATATTATGTTGTTCGTCTTGTTGTTGTGTTACTCAAAACTACACTTACAACTATCTTATTCATGTTCTTTTAAATATTGAATAAAATTTTAGATAGTATTGTGTAAGAATTTATTTTATATCTACTTCTAATTACAGACGTTATTAAATGACTTCAAATGAAATTACACAGCAAGCATTCACCGTCAAAAAATAGATATGTTCTCTTTGATCGACTTAAGCTAGAATTATCATTATATTTAATCATTTTTTTCTTTTCAATGTACCGAAAGTTAAGTTTGTAATTAGAAATACAAAAGGACGCAGAAATATTTTATTAATAATCATCAATATAAAGGGGAAAAAAGGATTTGTTCATTTTTTTTTAATTTATAATTTAAACCAATTGATTTGAACTGATTGAGTATTAACTGAATCAGGACCAATATAAATATTAAAAAGTCCTTCTTCCCAAATATAATTAAGATTTGAATCAAAAAATTTTAAATCATCAGTTGTAATAATAAATGAAATTTCTTGACGTTCACGAGCTTGAAGAAATACTTTTTGAAAATTTTTTAATTCACGTACAGCTCGTGTTACACTTGCAACTGGATCACCAATATATAATTGAACAACTTCTTCTCCATCATATGCACCATTATTACCTAAGACGAAACGAATAGTTAAACGATCAGAATCACCATGAAGTTGTGTTTTATCAGCATTTAATGGACCAAAACTAAATGATGTATAACTAAGACCATAACCAAATGGATATAATGGATCATTTGATATATCTAAATAACGACTCTTATAACGATTAAGAAAGTCACTTGAATTAAATGGTCGTCCAGTATTTTTATGATTATAATAGAGTGGAATTTGTCCAACAGAACGTGGAAATGTTGCTGTTAATTTACCAGCTGGATTATAATAACCAAAAAGTACTTCTGCTATAGCATTTCCTGTTTCAGTACCAGCAAACCATGTTTCTAAAATAGCTGTTGCATGTTGATCTTCCCATGTTAATGTCATTGGCCGTCCATTCATTAATACAATAACAACAGGTTTATTTGTATTAAATAATGCTTGAAGTAAAAGTTGTTGACATACTGGTAATCCAATATCTGCTCGACTTGCTGCTTCACCTGTCATGCCTTGAGTCTCACCAACAACAGCAACAATAACATCAGATTTTTGTGCAGCTTGAAGAGCTTCATCAATCATTTGTGTAGCTGTTCGATTATCTAAGATAATATCACCACCATATGCATTTAATAATTTAAGCATATCTGGATCTTCAAGAAGATTCGCTCCTTTGACATGCAAAACTTGAATATTGTTTCCAATAAGTTGATTAATACCATCAAGTACACTAACTGCTTGAGTCCAATCACCAGCACCACTCCATGCACCAAGTAAATTTCTACGATCATCAGCCAATGGACCAACCAACGTAATAGTTAAATTTGATCTTGCTAATGGTAATATTTGTTTATCATTTTTCAAAAGAACAAAAGAACGACGAGCAAAATCTCTTGCTGCTAAACGATTTTCTTTCGTAAATATATCTGTATGTGCACGTGATTCATTCACATAATGAAATGGATCATCAAGTAAACCTAATTTATATTTAGCTTCTAAAACACGACGACATGCTTGTTCAATTGTTTGTTCAGTTACTTTTCCTTGTTGTACAGATTGATTCAATGTTGATAGAAATCCTTGACTACCCATGTCCAAATCAACACCAGCATTGAGAGATCGAGCACTTACTTCTTGTAAATTACCTAAACCATGAGGAATCAGTTCATACATCGCTGTAGCATCTGTAACAACAAATCCAGTAAAATTCCATTGATTACGAAGTAAATCAGTTAGTAACCATTGATTCGCTGTTGATGGAACACCATTAATTTCATTAAATGATGTCATTACACTACCAGCTCCAGCTTCAACTGCTGCACGATAAGGAGGTAGATAAAATTCATACATTCTTAAAGGACTCATATCAACAGTATTATAATCACGGCCAGCTTCTGCTGCTCCATATAAACCAAAATGTTTAAAACATGCCATAACTGTGTCTACATCACTTATATTACTTCCTTGATAACCACGTACCATAGCAGCAGCTACTTGACTACCTAAATAAGGATCTTCACCAGCACCTTCTAGAATTCTACCCCAACGTGGATCATGTGCTATGTCTACCATAGGTGAAAATACCCAATTAAGAGCATCAGCAGTTGCTTCTCGAGCTGCAATACGTGCACTTTGTTCGATTAATGTCATATTCCATGTTGCACTTAAAGCTAAAGGAATTGGAAAAATTGTTTTATGTCCATGGATAACATCAAAACCAAAGATAAAAGGAACTTTTAAACGTGAACTATTTATTGCAAGTTCTTGTAATTGACGAACAGCTTGAGGCGTAAAAATCCCCAAAACAGCACCAATTTCACCACGACGAATTCTTTCTCTTTGCTCGTTAGTGATAACTGGACCATCAGCATTAAAACCAACACCCTCGAGATTCAATTGACCAATTTTTTCATCTAATGTCATTTCTGATAGAAGTGTATCAACAATAGATTTCATACGTTGATCATCTTGTGATTGGCTTTGTTTTATATCTTTTGATAAAACAATTTTCCAATTCAATATCATTTCTACTGATTGATCATATGATAATGGGAAATGAATTTTCTTGTAAATAGTTTTATAACTTGGTGCTGTTAATCGTAAGAAAATTTCCTCATTAAAATCTATTATTAAATTGGTTAGATTAAAATAACCATCAGAATTCGAATGATAAATATTAGAACACACTGATCGATGATTTAAATGTATACGAATAATTTCAACATTTGCATTACTTATACTCTTCTGACAACGTGTTGTATAATCCACTAAACGACCAGTAATAGATATTTGACGTTTATTTGTTGTTGGTAAATTTAATATGTGACATATTTGTCGTGATTGAATAAATTCATTTGCTGTTAATTGAATATCATCATTTGATGTTAATTCACATTCATTTGTTCGTACTTGTTGTAAAACGAAAATTTGAAGCAGAATAGTCAAGAATATAAATGTCTTCATGTTTGAGTGTCTCCCATACGAATAAAATATGTGCGCATTTATTCTTTAGATAAGAAATGAAAGTTTACGAGATAACTGAAGCAAACAAATAGATATACTTTTTCTAGTCTTATGATAAGTAGGCAGCAACCGCGCGAGCGGGGAAAAAGGGTGAGGGAGCGTACATCCTCCTCAATAATTGTAAATTTTTGTTTTTTTCAGCAACGGGAGCTGATTTGGAACAAATTTTGTGTTTTTTTAGCAAATTTTGCTAAAAGTACCCTTTTATACCTCCCTCCCCACACAATTTAGTTTTCTTGTTAACTTATTTTTGTTTTTACTTTTCTGTTGTAGAAATAAATATTCGTAATCTTCATTATAATAGATATCTTATAGATCAGTGTAATGAAAAATTGAATTGTAATCGTTTACTTGTTAATGAGAATATTTTCCCGAATAGTTTTGATTAATCATGCTATGATTAAATATAGAAAAAAAAACAGATTTTTTATTTTATTTTATTTTTCTTCAATTAATGCCCTACACAATCCATTCACAAGACTTATAAATCAAATTGATAATCAACTCAATCTGTATAGATTTGTATGCAATGACCGTTATTGAAAGAGAAAATTCGCAGGTGCAAATATATATATATATATATATCAACATCATCCAGATTAAGTACTGTCTCATTCTAGATGTTCTTAATAAAAAAATAGCAAAATATTAAATATGCTATAATAAAGAAGTAGTAATACTTGAGGACATGTTTAATTTCATCTTTCTATATTTCTTCATCAAATTTACTGAAAGAATTGAAAAATACTTGAGTAGTCTGTTTGCTTCACTTTCAATATACTTTCATCTTGTTTATCGAAATCAAATGATGACTACATATAGTTATATGAAAATGTAATATCTCTAGATGTGCGATAAAGACCAATGAAGCTGACGAAAGAAATTATTGAAGTGTAACCGTACGAAAATAACATATATGAATGAAAAACGTACATATTGCACGTTTGTATTGTAAAATAAGAAATGCATATAACTCGAGTCATACTTAACTAATTTTAATAATTTTAACTTCTGAAAATCAAGATTCTATCTGTCTTTAATTTTATGTATGAAAAACTATCAATCATAGACGTTAAGAAATTTTTCATTTTTATGTAGATCAATATTTAAGACATTGAATATTTGTTTTAAAAGATTTTTATTGAATAATCTTTATTAAATGATGAAGATAAATATTTTAAAATGTAAAATAGTTTTATTAACAAAGTATTGAGTAACTTTAATAAAAGTAATTTATAGATATTGATATAGAAATTTTATACATATTCGACATCGTACTCACATTTTTTTTCTTCTGTATGGTCTATCGGATATACTCTTCATTCATATAGAAAAGAAAAATAATATAGATGGCTAGGTGAGGGACGTATATTATTACCTGTTTTTTGTCTTTTCTCTTCGTCATTCTTGATTCGTATTTTAATAGCGAAACCACGTTATATTTTTACTAATACGCATATATTTTTTATTTACAAAAGCGAATATGTGGCAGTTAAAAGAAGATATCTACTCATTATTTCAATCAGAAAAATATGCTCCAATCAATGGAATGCGTTCGATCTCCTGTTTAGCTATTATCTCATTACATATCGGCCAATTATTGAATTCATTTATTCCACCATATCCACATATACAATGGATGACTTACTTGAATAGTTATACATACAGATTATCAGCTCTTGAAGGATTATTATTGGAAACATTTTTCATGCTGTCTGGTTTTCTTCTTACATTGAAATTCATTCAACATCGAGATTCTTTCTCATTGAAAGAATATCCTTTATATATAATGAAACGTGCCTGTCGTTATTGGCCGGGAATCTTGCTGATTACTATAATAATGTTGATATTAGGTGAATCCCAAGGAAACTGGACAAGTTTCTGGCTATTTTATCAAAACTATATTAGTACGGATCAATGGTCATGGGGTTTTGTTATACTCTGGAGTGTCAGTCTTGATATGCAACTGCATATTATACTACCCATCATTCTTCATATTGTTATCAGCTCCAAATCGAATTATCAGAGAACTTATTTAGCATTATATATACTTGTTATATTGTCCATTGTTTATGTAATGCTTGTTTTTAATCCAAAGACTATGAATTTGTTGGTGCATGTATATCATAATAATGCCTTGGCATTAGGAATGCCGCAACGGTTTATTGATTGGGTTACAAATGAATACAATGTCACACTGGGATTCGAGAAGGTGATTGATCCCAGTCCAATAAAATCGTTCGCAGAACTGATATACTTGTCAATACCAGGTCGATATTCAAGTTTTATAATTGGATCTATTCTCGCATTTAATTTAATCAATGCAAAAAATAACACTATGATTCGTTACGGAACGATTAAAAAGTATACTTATTTAACATTCATTTTTCTATTTATGATCATATCGACGATACCAACTGAACCAAATGAAATCAGTGATGTAGTATTAACAATTATGGTTTCCATATTACGACAAATATTTTCAATATCCCAAGCATTTATTCTCTTTTCAGCTATTTGTCCATCCACACATCCTTACTATAGTCCATGGATTAGATCATTTTTATCGCATCCTGTATGGACACCACTTGCTAAACTGAGTTATTATATATATATAATTCATTGTCGAATTGCATTGGAATTGATAATGACTCACAGTCATATATTTGATCCTACACGGTACTCAATCGATATTCTAACAATTATATGCCTAATACTTGTATTCATAATTTGTCTCATCATATCTGTCATTTGGTTCATTTTCGTTGAAAAACCATTTCAACGATTGATCAATAAGCAACTATCCAGCCATGAAAAGTTGCATGCGACATAATCCATTCAAAGACTTTAATATGACTTTTATAATTAAATTATCTTTCGAATATTTTTTCTTCAACAAAATAAACATCTGCTGCTTCTATACTCTAATCTAATTAGTGAAAGTATTTAAAGTACTAAAATATGAATAATAATATTTATCATGTGAGCAAAAAACGAACTAAATAATTCATTTTATACAGTTTTTATTTTGAGAGTGAGGCTGTAGAATGGGTAGGATAGATTTTTTGAGGGTGTGGGTATTGTTTTTATACCATACCCACACCAACACACACCCTGGGGTGTTACTTTATCTTTTTTTATTCTCCTTTTCGTAGAGAAGAGTCTTGCAAACATACATTGTCTGCTTGCTTGTATGTTCGCACTTCACTGATTGGCCCAAAAATTAGATAAAGATATGAAAGGAATTTTTTTATAAGGGTTAACCGAAGGGTAATCGGAGGCAAAGAATTCAAATCTGATTTCTCTTTTGTATAATTATATGAATCAATAGCTTGGTAATTGTTTAGTAACGCGATTTCTACGAGAAGGGGCTGAGCGAGTCTTTAAACGAGCGTTACTTGTTTTATAAAGAAGAAAGATAAAGAAATAAAGATAAAGATAAAGGTAATCTTTATTTGCAAAAATAAAGTTAAAATAAAGGATAAAGATATTGTTTTTCATGCAGTAAGTACATATGCAAATACCCTGTATAAAAACAGAATACATTTATTCATGCTCTTTTTTGTCATCATCGTCATTTCCATATTATAGGTAACTATTTAATATCATAGTTTTTTGGTAGGTGCTTTAACAAATTAAAAAAATACGTTTCGATAAGAAAAAAAAAATCTTTATTCTTGGTTATAAAGTAAAAGAAAAATAAAGTAATACTACTAATTTCCACATATATACGGCTGTGAGTGGGATTTCTTTAACGAGAATTTGTTGGTGTTGAGAAAAAAAGCATGTCTTCTATCTTTTATTCACTATTTATCTTGAAACACATCGTATTTTTTTACAACGACATATCACTGTTGTTATTATTGTTTTATTACTACATGTACTTGAGTTGTAACAATAAGTTCTCCTTTATGAAATAAAAATTTAGGAAAAAAAACATAATTAACGTGATCAGTCTCATTTTTTTGTTTGACATACATTGTATTCTTTATTCGATCGCGAACCAATTGGCAATATATTGACATATGAAACTCAATTTAAAACGTCATTATGACGTTTTTTCTTTCCACACTAAGATAAGACGTAATTCACTTTCGGTTGATACCTTTCTATGCAAATATTAGGATTTGTTAAAGACAATGGCATTTTGATACAATCAATCGGAGCTTTTTTTTGAATGCATAGAATTTATATATAGATTATGGACCGTTGATTAAGCTTCTTAATAGCCGTGTTTCACGATAGCTTGGCTCTGACTCAGAACAAATATCCTAGTCACATTTAGGTAGTTTTATGGAAACTTTTCGTTTGTCGTATTGGATTTCGGGGTAGCGATGTTTTTTTAGTTAGGATAGTCAGTACTAGTAGATAATAATCTTTCACCAGATAGAAGAAATTAGCTCTGTTGATGACTTATTCAATTCTTTCATCTAAATTATCAATGTTCTAGACTAGTTCAGTAGCATTCAGATTAGGCCTGTGTTCTGACGATATGCTATCGAAGAATCTGCTAAAAAGACTCAAACAATATCTCAATACTTTGCATATTCGTTTATTAAACATTTATTTCTATTATAAATGTCTCCATTTGTACTATTAGATATAAATATGTATGTAAAAACATTTTTTTCGACCAAATAATCCTTAAGAAATGACCAATGAGGCATTAGATAGTATATCCAAATAGTTCCACGAAAGTTACTAACGGTACCTACAAAAAAGCGTTCAAAAAATGATAACTCTAATTTCTCACATGTTTGAGTTAAATAAGTAGTGCTTTCGCTCATGAGTATGAGCTGTACAGATGTAATTTAGATGAAAAGTTTCCATCAGTGATTGATAGAGTTATAGTTTCTTCTGATCTAGTAGTATGTTAATACTAAAAGAAAAGATTAAATTTCTTCTTAATATATGCTTTCAACTGCGTATTATAAATTTGCATTTTATTTTTTCTACAAGTGAAAGAGACCTCTCATATAATGCTTATTCAGATTAAATTACATAAAGTAAATTTATCGGAAGAATATAGAATCTTCTCTTCTTAAAAATTCACTTTTGAAAAAAAAAGTTACTTTTATTGTCGTTTGTTTTAAGATTTGATCTTTTCTGTTGCTAACTTAATTATTTTATACGTGAACTTATAACTATACAGAATGACTTGGAGCCATCAAGAATATATTATTGCTGGTTTTAGTATATCTTTTGGTATGGCTGTTGTAATCTTTGCTGTTTTATTCTTTCTTATACGCTGGCGTTCTAGAACATTTTATCGTATGATTGAAGTATTGTTTTCAATTAAACACTATGAAGCAACTCTATCTAACAGCAGAGAATTTCTTGATATTTATGGTGTACAAATTGATTTGCCAGCAACTACGTTTGGTTTTCTACCTGCTCTGGCCTTACTTATTATGGCAACAGCTGTCTTAACAGCAACATTTGTTCTTTTCATTTCTGAACTTATTTTAATTAGTCATTATGTGGCGCCGAATAGTAAATGTCCATCGGATGCTGAAATGGACTGTTATACAACTATTAATAATACATATTTTTTTTGTAATTCATCTGATACAAGAATTGATACGTCACTAGGAAGTCTCGTTTGTTATCGTTGGATCAAACAAAACATAGGAACTGTAGATATACTAAATCAAACTGGTCTATGTGGTGGATTACTTCAAGTATTTGGATGGTTCGTGAATATATTTTTACGTTTTTTACTTCATGTGTTACAGCGAAAGAAGTCGAGTCATACTGGCAGAGAGATGAATGAAACGAAAATTATTGATTTTTCATTACAAAAGTGGCATTTACTCAAGCTATGTTTAAAATTTTTTTTGGTGACTCTGATTACATTAAGTCCCCCTGTGGCTCTTATAATACTAGGTGCAATGAATATTAGTCGCACGGGAATAACGATGGCTATTTTGAGCGTAGTATTTCTTATAGATATATCGGGTCTTTTGGTATTTCTTACCTATGAGAGCACAAAATTTAAGCATCGTAACATATTTTCCAATAAAGCCGATACAATTTCTTCATTGGTATCTGATGTGACATTTCAAAGATTTTAAACTAAACTATGGCAAGAAGCATGTGTGTCGATAGCCACAATTCTTTTACTATTTATTGTCCTTCTATGTTATCATTGCTGTATAATATCATCATTCTTCGATTTCATTCTTGAGTAACATTGCTCTTAAATAATATAAATATCTTGATGAAAAAATTCTCGTTCTCTTGAAAATGTAGATATTTGTTTCTTTTTGAACTGTGCTCTCGCTCTCACTGACAACTCAGTTTTCGACGCTGACTCTAAATGTGACATCAGTTCTGTTATAGATTCTACTGTACTCTATTAAAAAGGCTCATTAATAATCAAAAATCATCAATACTATGAAAAAAGCATATTTTTCCTATTAATTCATTCTGACAGTAAGTAGACTATAATACGGTCAATTATTGAATCAACAATCATAAAATAATTTACTTTGTTAATAGTTTTTTGCTTCAAAAATTCAATGAAAATTCAGTGAAAATAGTATCAAAATATAAATTTTAGCGTGTTCTCAGATTAATAAATCCAATACCGGATACAATCGGATTCCGGACAATAAATCTACATAGAAATTCGACCGTAAAATTCTATTTTACTAATTGGTTACTAATTAATGTCTGGGGACATTATTAGGGATCCGCCACAACTCGTGTGGGATTTCATCGATTTTATAAAAATCCAATACAATCCGACTATCGGATTGGTGAACTTGAGTTCTTTCAATTGATATATAATTCAATGGGGTTGATCAACAATGTCCAAATGTGTTGATTTGAATAATTTTAATTATTTGAGTAAATGTATTTTATTAATTTGATATAAGAGGAAATATTTAATGAAAAAAAATGTTTCTGATAAATTATTTCATTTGTTAAATAAATAAAAAATGAAATTATTGAATAAGTAGAAGAGTATGCACAAGTGGTTCAATTTGATCCATAACGTCTGATGTAATTGATTGTATACGAAAAAATTCTCGAATTATTTTTCCAACTGATTGAATTCGAATAATAATTGTAATTAAATGAGTAAAACATTTCCAAGTTTTAATTTCACCTTGTTTATTAATTAAATATTTCCAAAGTAATTCAATATAATAAGATTGAAATTGATTAACAATTAATGAATCTTTTAAAGTTGGTTCATTTTCATTCATTGATAAACCTTGACTAAATAAAAGAATTATTAATAAAAATGATAAAAATATTGGATCTTGTTCAGTTATTTTAACAAGTGAATGAATTAAATTAACAAACATATCACGTATACCATATGAATCTCCACATAATAGAAAGAATTGTCGATGTTTTTCTGCAAGTTGATTATTATCATATGAACAACAATCATTTGATCGTTTAAAATAAAAACATTTTAATATTAAAAAAAGTGAAAAAATATTATATTTTATTAAAATAAATCGATCATCAATATTTAATTGTTCAAATTGATTTATTTTACGAAAAAATTTAATAGAATCTAATATATTTCGACTTGCAAATTGTGACCAAGATACAAGAGCACATATACGATTTGATATATCAACACATGAACATTGATTATTATGATCTTGAAATATTAATACAAATGATGAACGAATATTTTCAATTATTAACAAATCTTCAGCAGATAACAATTCATTTTTATTATCACAAATCAAAATAATATCATCTTCTTTAACAATATCCATCATTAACTATTTAAATAACAAATTCAATAATAAATAATGCACAAAAATGATTTTTTAGTCGGATTTCGAGTTATTTAAGGAATGAAACTCCGGACATCTCTAACTTTTCTTTTTTCGATACAAAATTTAAAAAAGATAAACTGATTTACTCAACAATCTAACTACGATTTATATGAGCTTTCGTTCATCAGGATCGATGCCAAAAGTAAAGTATATGATATAAATGTGTATTTGTTCTAATGAACCCGGTTGTAGAGTCAAGAATAAAACGCAGATTTGGAACCATGAGCATCCTCAGTACTTTTTGAGCATGTTCTTAGTAACGTTTTGTGTTTAAATGTTACAATTACTTTGATAGTACGAAATCAACTAATTTCAATGGAAAATGCTAAAGATTCCAAATCTGCATTTACCCATTGTGTAGAATTAAAGTATAAGAAAATCTTACATTATCAGTCGTATGAGTTGGTTGTGAAACAGATTTTGATGAAATATGTCGTTTTTGTTGATGATTAATTCTAAGATCTTTTCTCATTCCCACTTGAAAACAACGATCCAATCGACATCGTGGACATTTTCGATCATGTTTATAATCTATTGAACATTGACCTTGACGTAATAAACATTTTAATTTGTTCTAAAAAAAACTAATCTTCAATTAATTTAAGATTAATAAATAAAAATTTCATTACTCTTTGATTTTGATTTCGATAAAAAAATATTCGACATGAAGCACAAGTAAGTACATCATAATTATATCCAATAGCAACATTACGACAAATAACACAAATACGATCATTGAATTTATCAATTTTTGAATTCTATTAAGAAAATAAAAACATAAATTTTGTTCTTTATTTAAAAATGAATACAAACAAGTTGAGATAAATTATCAAGATAATTGAAATTAATTGTATGTGTATCTGGAATTTTATTTGCCGATAATTGATTAATTAAATCTTCATTTGATGTTAGAATTATCACTCTATTTTCATTATCCATTTGTTTTATTTAATATATCACGTTTTTTTTCGAAGGATATTTATCGAATAATAACAAGTATAAACGAAAAAGAATGAATAAATCAAGTACAGTTATGCTTCATCAACCGTCAATTAGACAAAATGACTCAGCTTTTTTCTAGTCATCATAAGTATCCTTAGTTGTTTTTTTCTCATAAAACTTATAAAATAAGATTAAATCATAACGATTATTTTAGTTTTTATTTTCAAATTTCGTAAAAATCTAAATAAAAATGAAATTACAGAATTTTTTACTGTAAAAAAAAGAGTAACGATCAAAAAAGAGAGTGAAATACATGAAAAATTTATCTTAATTGATGTTTGTTTTATCTTTATTTAATTCAGTTGAACATCGTATATAAATATTTGATAAAAAAAAAGAATTGAAATTTGTGATTGATTAATAAAAGAAAATCCAGGTGATAGTTTTGTACATGTATGTACATGTATGTACATACGCCAACGCACGACCTTTTCTTCTGCAAATATTTGTGAGAGTATATAAGAATACAGATATTTATGTTATTTTACACAGAAATAAGATAACTATTTATCATCAATTATTGTTTATTTTATTTATTGAATTTGAATATGTTAAATGATTTATTAAAAAATGGATCTCATAATGAATTCGAAAATGATATAATTGTATCATGGTTTCCATGGAAAGTTAAACAATTAGGAATTAAAACACTTTTACAAGAAAAATATAAAGGTGATGGAAATGAAAATAGTCCATTTATAATTGATTGGCTTAGTTTTGATCCAGAAAATCCTAAGAAATGGATGAATTTCTATAAATGGTTTCTAACATTGATTGTAAACAGTGCAACATTTGTAATAATATTTATTTCTTCAGCTTATATTGGTCCATTTAAAGAACTTAAAGAAGAATTTCATGCAAGTGATGAATTAATTATACTTGGTCTATCATTATTTACTCTTAGTTTTTCAATAACACCTTTATTTTGGGCACCATTTTCCGAAATTTTTGGTCGACGATTACTCTTCATAATAACTTATGGTGGATTAGTTACATTTATTGGTGGTACAGTAGCATCACAAAATATTTGGACATTAATTATACTTCGATTCTTTGCCGGATCATTTGCTGCTTCATCAATGGCAAATTCTGGAGGTGTTATTGCTGATTTATTTGAAGGATCTGAACGTGGTATTCCTTTATCAATATTTGTTGGATCAACATTTTTAGGTATTATAATTGGACCAATTGTTGGAGGATTTGTAGGTGAAACAATTGGATGGCGTTGGGTTGAAGGACTAATGACTATTTCTAGTGGAATAATATGGATAATTATTTGTTTATTTTTATCCGAAACATATAGTCCAGTTATTCTACGTAAAAGAGCAAAAAAATTAAGAAATGTAACAGGAAAAATTTATCGTTCAAAATTCGAAGAAAAAAGCGAGATAAAATTTGTTAAACTTTTTAAAAATTCTCTTTCACGTCCATGGATTCTTTTATTTCGTGAACCAATTGTTTTTCTTCTTTCAATTTATACAGCAATTATTTTTGGAATTCTTCATATGTTTCTTGATGCTTTTCCAATTGTTTATCAAGATAAACGAAATTGGAGTGAAGGAATTGGTGAATTACCTTTTATTGGAGTTTTAATTGGAATTATTCTTGCAACTATTTATACAATATTAGATAATATTAGATATAATTATACAACAAATAAATATAATCCACAATGTCCTTTACCTGAAACTCGTCTTCCACCCGCTATAGTTGGTTCTATTTGTTTACCTATTGGATTATTTTGGTTTGCTTGGACTAATTCTCCATCTATTCATTGGATTGTTTCAGTTATTGCAAGTGTACCTTTTGGTTTCGGTATGACTTCTATTTTTGTTGGTGTTTTTAATTATTTAATTGATACCTATACAATATATACAGCTTCAGCATTTGCAGCTAATATGATAACACGATATATTTTTGGATCAGTTTTTCTTTTATTTACAAATCAAATGTATGAAAAATTAGGAATTCATTGGGCTACATCTATACCAGCATTTTTAACATTGATTTGTTTACCATTTCCATTGATTTTTTATAAATATGGTCAAAATATACGAAAAAAAATCGAAATTTGCTTCGCAAACTCAACAAATAAATCAACACGCAACGATTGATGTAAATACACACAATCAAAAAACGAACATTGAACTAAAAAACAAAAATATTTTTAATTTATAATTTTAATTAATTATTTCATAATTAAATAAATACATATCTTGTCTTCTAATATTATTCAACTGAAAAATCGATGTTCTTTTTTGAATTACGTTTCTAATGATATTTTTCCGAGGGAATCTATAACAGATTAATATACATATATTAGCTATTGAAAAGTTTATGATTACGAAGGGTGTGGGTATGGGTGTTGTACTTCTCGCATATCCAGACTCAGATTCATACCCTTGTTATATTCATTATATCAGCTACCTGTTATCTGGTAAAGCAAAGATAACTTGTCACCGCTAAGCAAGGCAGAACATTTTTTTTTCTTCCAACTATATATTTGCATAGCTCTTCAGTGAATTTATCAAGTTTTTTTTTATAGAAGATTGCTTTTTCTTTCTTTCTTTTTATGGTGCAGTAGACCCTTGTAAAGATCTCGATTATAACTTCACTTCTTTTCATTTTCGTTCTGTTCTTCCTTTCTACTTTTATCTAATCGAAAACCTTGGAAATTTTCACATTATAACAATTTGATGATGAAATTGTGAATATCAAAACATATTGAAAAACACTACTTCCAACAATAATTTTTGGCCTACCATATAGACACTCATATCCAGTACACTCACCCACCTCCCTCAATCACTAAGAAGTATTACATTACATTAAATATATGTAGTTTTGTATTTATTCATAGAATAAAATAGCGAAATGCCATCGAACAGACAACAACATTTAAATACTAATAGGAATACAAACCCTTCTAATTCGACTAATAATGACACAATTGAGCAAACTTTGAATAGCACCGGTAAATGTGAAGATGGCTTTTTTGTCGACATGTTTTCTTTGTTTTGTGTGGTTTTTTCATTGTAGGCACGGGTATGTCAGCAAGCGAAATAAATGAACTCAATCAATCTGGCGACATATCACTACAACGACAAATAAGTAGCGGTATGTGCATTTCTGAAGTAAAATAACTCCCTAAGAACGATAGTGCATGTAGTTAGAATGAGAAATAAAATTGCGTATTATTCGAATAACTAGTAGTTAATCATTTGATCATTCTTATCTCTATAAATCTAATAGTTTCCTGTTAAATGATATTCTTTATATGATATGTTTATAAATTTGATATTGATCTGTAATTTTATAGACAACGCTATCATTTGCGAAATTTCTCGTAAATATAAAATATTACCGGAAACGGCGAATCATCTTCGAGGACTTCGAGATTATGAAATCGTGATTGTGTGCGATGATTCTGGTTCAATGAGAACAGAAGTTGATGATACTGAGCGCACTCGGTGGGACGAACTACGCGATTTCGTTAAAATTGTACTTGATATTGGTGTTAGATACGATTCGAACGGTGTTGATATTTACTTCCTGAACAGGGAAAAATTGCTTGGAGTGAGAGAACCGAGAACTGTTGAACAAGCATTTAGTGAACCTCCAAGTGGCTTGACACCTATGGTGCCTGTTTTGAAAAAAATCTTCCAATCAGAACTAGCACGTCGTGGGCGTGATAAAAAGTTATTAGTTTTCGTAGCAACAGATGGACTGTCCACCGATGAACATGAAAAAGAAAATCCAGAAGAACTTGAACGTCTCATGCAAGAAGAGCGAAATGCCAAAACCACCCATATTTCCTTTTTACTATGTACTGATGATCCTAGTTGTGTCGAGCGCATGAAAAAGTGGGATCAAATAATGCAAAATGTTGATGTTACCAATGATTATGAGACAGAAAAGCAAAGGATTCTTGAACACAGTGGAGCTAACTATCCTTTCTCGCATGGCGAATATGTTGTGAAAGCATTGGTTGGTGCTATTGATCGTTCAGTTGATGTCAGTGATGAACCGCATTGAATGAACGAATTTTTCATTCTGGATATCGGCAAGAATATAAATGTCTGACTTCTTTTAATTTTGACAAGCTAATACTGAAATAATAGTGATGAGAATAATAATAATGATTTTTTTTTGTCTTTTCAATAATAAATACTTACGTCAGTCCAAAAGTAGTGAGATTGATTTTGTAGTTCTTCATAAAAAGGGTGTAGGTGAGGATATGGGAGGAGTACAACACCCACACAATGTAACAAGAACAGTATCTGGTGGTCTATATTATTTAGTTATTGTTGATCAAAATACTAATCGTTTTATTGGTTCAAGTCCATATGGATATAGATGTTTAGTTGGATGTTCTCAACAAGCAGGTTCAACATCTTCTCAATTAAATCAACCTTATAGCATGAGTTTCGATAATCAAGAAAATATTTATATTAAAGATAAAAATAATGCACGAGTACAAATGTTCAATTTAATACAAATTCAAATTCCTGCGATAAGTTTTATGAATATCATATTTATTATATATATTCTTCATAAGATACTCTCTTGACATAAACTCCACCATCATCAACTTTGGGTAATTGAAAATCGTCATTATCACCTTCAATTACACATAGTTTAACAATATCGTCTATGCAATTTTCTTCATCAATAACTATTTCTGTTTGTTCTAATCTTTTATTATTATTACTCTTCACTTTTGTATTTATTTCATTAATTAATTATATATTCCTTCTTCTTAATCTTACAAGAGTTACCAAAAATAACAATAAAATCAAATGAATAATACATCATATACAATTAAGAATTATTATGTCTTCGATGAAGAATGAAGAAAAAATTGTGGATTTAATTTCAAAAATCCATATTCAAAGAAATAAGGTCCTCCGTCAACATTATTTTCTTTATTGAAAATAACATAATTATTGTTACGCATGAGATCGAATATACCTTCAATAATAGTAACATTTATTGGATGTAATTCAACTAGAATTTGTCGTGGCCATATATTTTTTATTGAATTAAATATCTGTGGAAGAAATGAATATTCACCACCTTCAATATCAATTTTAAGTACATCGATGAATCGATGTGTATGGCTCAATTTTTGAATAATAGTCGACCAAGTTTTGGAATTATTTAGTTGAATATCAGTACCAAACATGATTTGATGAAATATACATGTATTTTTTGGACATAAATATCGATTTTTATCGAATGTATGAATTTCACAATGAGGTAGAACTTTTTTCATATGAATTTCAAAAGAAAAATCTCCACTTGATCCAGCACTATAAATTAAACAATTATTTTGTGATTTCATTCGAAATAAATCACAAATCCATTTCCCACCATCACCCATAGCTCCAATACGTTCAGCATGAGAACAATGAAAATTCGGTTCCCAATTTGACGCAAAATAGTAACTGTTTGGACGTCTTATTAAATTTTCTTTTTCTTGAGTTTGATAAATATATTTACGTTTATTCCAAAGATAATTTGATTCACAAATAAATCCATCACTTTCATTAAGAGATTGTTGACAATCATTATCATTATTATTGAAATGAGTTACATGTGAACATAATCGATAATTCCAAATTATCACAATAAATATAAATAATAGAATCCAACCTAATGATTGAAATACTATTGAAAATCGAACAACTGGTTTTGTCATAGAACAATTCAATTTTTGTTAATCATAATAAATATTTTACATTTTTACGTCGCACATGCTGCGTTTTTACTTGTTCGTAGTTATAGACTTTTTTTTACATGTCATTATTTATTCTTCTACCTTAAATTCAATTCTTTTCGTTTCTGTCAATAACTGAAAAATTCTTATTCTGCCATTCTAAGTGCTTGTCGTCTAGACATTCAAAGTAAACTAATCATACTCTTACAAACGAAAGAAATTCACAAAATATGATTCGCTTAATATCAAAGTATAAGGAGTCGCTAATCATCTGACTAAAAGATAAAATATTTGTTAAATTATACTACTTAGATTGACGTATGATATTTATACTGATTCTATTGCGATTGAATTGTTAATTTAATTATTCATTTTTTTTATATTGAAAACTATTCTTTAAAATTCATCACTTACAATCTATCTTTTTATTTCATTAATATTACACTTTGTGTATAAGTATGATAAAATTGCATTTGTTTTCAATCAAAACATTGCAGCCAACGGTTGAAATATAGATATGAATGGTTGTATCCATCCAATATGATATTTTTCAATATTATTTGATTAAATTTATAGACAAATTACAACACACTATTCTAGTTACCTTTTCTAAATATACACAAAAACAATTTCATTTTGAATAAAAAAGAAAAAATAAAGTCTTAGTATCAATGTTGTGAAATGGTTATTTGATATTGTAAATTTTCAATCTACTCATTTATAAATCTATTTTTACGTATGTTTTTTTGAAATATGATATTCAAAGTTTTTGAAAATGAATTAATCTATTTTCACTAAAGTATCAAATATTTATAAGCCATGTTAAATCACTTTAAGACGTCAAAATAATCATTTATTTCATTTCATATATATTCTTAGGATTTTTTTCATAAATTTGGACGACAATTGAGAAGCTATGGCTATTACACAGAACCTTTCTGTTTTATTCATTATTATTGCTGTTATTTTCATTGATTGTATTTTTCATCAAGTAAATTGTGTATCACCTGTTCCTGGTAAAAAAATAACAACAGCATATGGTGTGAAAGGTTCAGCATGGGTACTTGGTTATCATGTAGGTGCTGATTATGCTTGTCCCATTGGAACAAAAGTAGTAGCAACAAAAGATGGAGTTGTTAAGAATTTAAATTGGGGTGCAGCTCTAGGAACACATGTTATCATTGAAACAAAAGATACGAATGGCAAACTTGTTCAACATCTCTACGCACATTTAAGTAAAAAATTAGTTAAAGCTGGTGATAAAGTTAAAGCTGGACAAGAAATAGCTAAAAGTGGAAATACAGGTCAAGTAACTGGTCCTCATGTTCATTATGCTGAACGTGTCTCACCATTTGCTTATGCAAATCATCGAAAACCACTATTTAATTGAAATAATGTTTCATTTTGAATAGATAATATGAATAAAAAATCTAACAAAATGTTGAGCATCACTTTCATTCACTTAAGTTGGATGAAATAATAATGAAACTAGCATGATGATATTTTTTCAATGATATCAAAAATAATATCTATATCAAAAGGATATTCGAGTAGGTGAGAATGCATATACTCTCTTTTTATTCTCATTCACACATATTCTAATAATCATACCTTTATTCTTGGCTATAATTATAAAAAAAAAGATACAATTGCAATCGCTCTTTTCATAATCAGATCAAGTAAATCATGGAAGAATGTCAATTAATTCGTAATATTAAAAATAAAATAGATTTCAAAAATACTACTCTCTCATATATATCAAAATATACATTCATATGCGACAAACATAAGATTCATAGAAAAGATCCTAATATTTCATTTTTCTAAATAAGTTTTTTTGTTTTTATTCATAAACGTAGTATGTATACATATTCATACTATAGCGTCATCTTTCTCTTCGTATGTATCGAATGTTGAATATGCACACCAACCAATTTTTTTCTTATCTGTTGATTGTTGGATGTGTGTATTACAAAGATTGATGACGTCAATTTCTTTTTGCAAAAAAATTGTTTTAGTTTTGCATTATTTCCCACATTAGTAGTCAGTAAAAAATATATACAAATAAAGATTTTATTTTCTTACGTTATTATTATATCTTTATTTCATAGCGTCTTGTCGCCAGTTTCTCTGTCTCTAGTCTCACAGACGAACAGGACAAAAGCTGTTGCCTACATTTCATTTTCGTTTTATATGTTATATATAAAATAGTATTAAAACAAATACATTTTTTTATATTTGGGTATGGATGTGGATTTGAGTATTATATCCATTACACATCCACTCTCAACTTATAAGTTTCAGATATTATTTTTTGAGTAAATGATTTCTTTTTGATGTTAGTTAACATATATTCTCTGCTTCTATCTATTTGTTAGATAACATTTTACTCGATGAGTGAAAATATGCTTTCACAATTTGTCGATAAAGGAAAAAGTTTAACATCTTCAATTTTCAATCAGTCAAAGAACGTTGGCAATCTTACTTTAACTGCTGCGAATACTGCTAAAACCAAATGGAACCAAAGTTCTACAACAACAAAAGCATGTATAATTGGATCGACTGCTGCTGTAACAGCTCCACTGGCCATTCTACCCGTCTTAGGTTTGGCGGGATTTACATCGGCTGGTGTAGCAGCCGGTAGTATCGCAGCATCCATGCAAACGGCAGCAACAGCATCAGGAGGCATCTTTGCTCTATGTCAATCTGCTGGGGCTGTTGGTGCAGTAGCTACATCAACTTCTGTGGGTGTAGGGCTTGCAGCTAGTGCTACTGCAGGTGGTGTAACGGCAGTAGTTTGTGAGAAAAGGCGATAACGTTACAATTTACTTCGTTACTTTACATTCATACTATGATATAATCATGTAAATTTTATAAAAATAAATTCACTAGTCTATTTTTAAGCTCATAGCTATTCAAGTTAAATATTCTTCAGTATTGTTAATATCATAAGACTATTCTATGAATGAATGTGGGTGTAGGTTTTGAGTTTGGATTAGAGATCCAGACTTCATTAACAGTTTATATTGCAATTTGTGTCGGCTATATACATATATAACGCATAGAAGTCTTATATAAATGACAGCTGGAAAAATAACTAAATAATTTGGATTTGGGACATGCCTATTCTAAGATACTTAAATATTTAGCTTCAAGTTTCAATGTTTTCGAATCTTTCAAGAAGAATTTTAATATTTATGGATATCCAAAGAAAAAACACGTCTCATGATTTAATAATAATAAAAACTTTATTCATTTGCAGTATATCTCAATGACGTACATTGCATTTCTCAATAAGTAATATTTACAGGATTGATGAACGAAAATTTCATTTCAAGAGATTATATAGGAAAAAGCTCATTAAAATAATTATCAATCATCTCATTTTATTTTCTCAATATTGCTTTCCATTTACTACTCGCTGCCTATAAATATTTAAGAAAATCATGCTAACTCTAAGCATTCTATGTACTACTATTTTTTATTATTCATCTACACTGTATTCATTTGAAATACATTAAGATAGAGGCAATGGCACATTTAAGAATATTATCCTATGTTATATTCTTATTACCAATAATTATTGATTCACAATAAATATGAATCACCCAGAATGGGAAATTGATAGTTAAAATAGTATTGTAATTCAATATGATTGTCTTTATATATCCGGATGGATAAATGAAATGAATATTTGTGAAATAATTCCATATTGTCCGAGTGAATAGCCTTCTCAATGGAGTATTCAACAAACTGATTCTTGAGGGTGGGCGTAGATGTGAGTGTGAATGTATTTATAGGTATGAGTAGTATACACTCAAACCCACACCCTAAACTTCATATAAACTCTTCAAGACACTGTGACAAAAAAAATAATGATAATATTTTTAGTTGATGTTTATTCTCCGTTCTTTCATTGGCAATCTCCATTATCTTGAAATAACACTCGCTTATTTTATCGATGTGAAGCTAGCACCACGAAACGTTAGCACCACCAAAAAAATAACCAATCAGATTTCGTCCACAAAATACCCATGATATCCATAGATTACCATGCAAAACTTCTTAGTTACCATCAAAACTCAATCTTAACACACACTTTTAGACCATCTGCTACTCCAAGCATGTACCAAGTCAGCATAAAACCTTCCTCAATCAAAAATCCCACCAAATCAACGATAAAACACCACCACAAACAAAACACACAATCGACATATAATCCGTCATTCCTTCTTCACCAACGATTTCCCGAGCATACAAACTCTTCCCCTCGATGTAGAATTGAAATCTGCATCGAACGGAGTTATTTCCATGCCCCGGCAATATTTCTGAAGAACGAAAAATCGTCAACTA
>CAJNOI010000012.1:641802-671392 GCA_905250115.1 Adineta steineri | reverse complement strand
GGTTTTGGAATATCATTCTCCATAAATTCTATTGGTATCCAAGCTTGGAAAT
This sequence comes from Adineta steineri, assembly GCA_905250115.1. NCBI lineage: Eukaryota > Metazoa > Rotifera > Eurotatoria > Adinetida > Adinetidae > Adineta > Adineta steineri. The sequence continues at coordinate 671,340 of CAJNOI010000012.1, read as the reverse complement.
CATGACCTTTGATTCCATCGTCACTCGAACGAAATCTTTCTCCATAGTACATGTATAAAGTTTCGTCTGATGATATCGGTAAAGTAGCTACATTGAATTGTTGCGCAGGAACTGTGAAATTTGTTCCATACGGATCATTAAGTGAGCATGGATTGATATTCTGACCATCTATATGATCTGGTGGAGCTTTTCCATCAGCACAATAATCTAATTCGCTGAGATAAGTCCAATTACCAAGAGGATTAGTACTGATAAATGTTCGCGCATCTCCACCCCATTGACAAAAACAACAATCAACACCTAACATCGTATAGTAGATACCTTTTCTTTTGAAGACACCGCCTCCTTCATACCATGGATAATCTTCTTTCTCAAAAATAATAGAGAATTGCCCTGTACTTGTCATCCAATCTGGTGAAAGTTTTTCTATTACATGTCTCAAAGGTGAATCACGTGTATTATATCGAACATAAGCTGTAGTATCATCGTCAACGAATAGGCCAGTAGTACTACTGATTACTGTTCCTCCTTGCATCACTAAAGGTGGAACATTCATGAAAGGACCAAAAGGTGTTGAAGAAACAGCAAGAGCAACCATGGAATTTTTAAATCCATATTTGCTTGACCAGTAGACCATAACATATTGATTAGTATGACGATTATAACCAACATTTGGCATCCAATAATTAATGTAGTTATGATCTGTAGTAACTTCAGGAACAACATTATTACTACTCAATGTCCAATTGACGAGATCTGTTGAAATATATAAAGCAAACGTATTGTTCAAATAACCACATACAGCATCACAAATGGTTGTTGCTTGATGACAATTACCGTAAACTGTACCATACATGAAATAAGTATTATTGAATTTAACTAAACACCCATCATGTGCATCTACATAGGATCCATTTGTATCTAATCGTGGAATAACATTAGAAATAACTACTTGCTTGCTTGAAACAAGTAGAAAACTTGATAGAAAAAGGATACAGATGAAATTCATTAGCACAACGCAATACTCAAAAAAAGTCTACCTTTATTGATAAGATAGAATATGGTCTAAACGAAAATGTAATACCTGTAAACCTCTACTGTTTTATCATACTGATGAGATAACAGGTTACTATTCATGTTGCTTCTCCTGTGTATACTTTAAAACAAAGAAAATCATAATTCGTTGAGTGTGTGAGTGGTGGCTGTGGCCGAAGTATAAGTCTCATCCACACTCATCCATCCTACTTCAAAGATGATATTTGAGGGTGTAAATGGTTTTCATGTCTTAATGTGATTCATACCCTCAACAAACAATATTCGTTAGTGAGACATGATTGTATATAACTAAGAATATTTTAATTTTTCTTAGCATGATAAATCTATAGAATACCATCTATTCACTGATCATCTATAAGTAGGGATACCAAGATTTCCTCTATTTATATTATACTTAATAATTATGAACAATTCGATTCATTCTTATATATATGAAATACGATATTTATCTCTTTCTACAACGTTCTTCCATTATCATAATCTAAGAAGAGAGATAGTGAAAGATGAATGATGAGAAGACATACAATTATATAATTGCGGATATCATATTTGAACTAAAGTATTGCTAAACAGATGATTTTGTATGAAAAGACCATCTTTAATTTTCACAAGATGTTCATTGTATTCATGTACTACATATTGTTCTCAATGTTCTTTCTTGTGTTGTGTTATGATATCGACGTAATTTGGTGATATTACGGTGTGCGTACTATAACGTAAGAATCAATATTTTCTATGAAAAGGTGTATCGAATGACATTTACCTTTTGAGAGTTGTGGTCACAAGGTGAATGTGAAATTAAATTTAGATGTTTTCTATATACTATCAAAATAAATCAAAGGAAAAACATTGGTAACAAGTGTAAATTTCATGTTTTTGTTATATTGCATCAATAGTAACAAAGAGTTACTTATGTCTCCCTATATATTTTTCTATGACATGTACATATTAAATATTGTCATGCGAAGACAGTAGTGAATTGTTGTTGTTGTTGTTGACTGAAAACAATTTTGTTCATTTCTCTCCCTCTATATATATACCCACACCTATTCTCATAGTTTCACAAATCAATTCTTATCTTACTCTCGTTTTATTCTTCACTACATTATTACTATTAATATGCCAGGCTGTGGTTGTGGATGTGGATGTGGTTGCGGTTGTGGATGTGGATGCGGTTGTGGATGTGGTTGTGGTTGCGGTTGTGGTTCATGCTGTGATCCATGCTGTTGCTCTTGTTGTGATCCTTGCTGTTGTGATTGTTGCTGCTGCGGTCCAAAATGTTGTGTAACTAAAACTGTGTGCTGCTGCAAACCATGTTGCAAAGTCATCCGAAAGAAAACTGTCACCGTTAAAAGATCATGTGCCAAGGTTTGCTGTTGCTAAATTAACATTTTTGATCTTTTTCTCTCACTTCTATTTCCCACATGACCATCATACTGTTCATCCGCATCTTTCTTTTCCTTATTTGATTCTACATTTTTGTTTACTTCTTGCACAATTAAAAAGAAGGTGTATCACAACATCTTCTTTATTTTTCTTCGTTTTGGCAGGAAGTAAGAAGTATTCATATCGATCAGTCTCTTTCTTCTCCTTATTTTCCTCTGTTCATCTCTCTCTCTCTCACTCCTATTTGTATCTAAATAGAATGGATATGAATAGCTATTTTTTTAAAATAAAATGACTTCGTGGATAAAGAAAATATTCTTCTTCTCACTTAATTCACTCAATTTCAAAATGGAGATATGCTTTCGATATCATCATATATAACCAAATGGTCCAATATAGGAATATCAAGAGGAAAAAAAGTATTATATCGAGTTTTTAATTATTTTTAAATTGAAGTCATTGTCAACGGATATTTTATACTAAATAAAAGAATAAATAATTACATTATTAAAGAATTGCTTATTTTCTATAAATACACTTTTGTAAGTTATGTAAACTAAATTACTATCTAGAAATTTCATATCGACTACTGTAATATTTTATTAGAACAGCCATTAATTTTGATTTATGAACTACTACATTATTTTAATGTTCGTCCTGAAACGATTTTCTTCGATGTTTTATTCAATAGTATTTATTAGGAAAAATATTGAAAGAGATAAATTATTCTATTTGTACATTTTAAACTTGAGAAAAATAAAATATCAAATATTCAGACGAAACACATTTACTTCCTAATTATTTTCTCTTTTGAAAGATATCATATAAATAATTAAAATAAATACAGGTGAATCTTTATTTTGTATCGTTTGATTGACATATTTGTCGTTCTTGTTATTGACAGAAACAAAATACATGAGTATTTTTTGTTGTCGTAGATATATACATACACGTTTTTTTCTTCTTCTTTTTTTCACCTACGATATACTTTTATACAAAAAATTATGTTTTATGACAGAAAAGGAAGTGTTTGATAGTCAACCAATCATTAAAACAAATACTTTGCTTTACTATACGAAGAAAAATAGTAAAAATATTATTCTTCTAATTCAACAAGCTATATGAACATAGTGAAGATAATTATTGATATATTTACTAAATGTGTAAGGAAGGAATCTAACAATTCAGAAAGCAAATTTACATTACTACTAAATCAAGTGTCTTATGAAGATATTATTCAAAATTTTTGTCTTATATGGTTAGATAAGAATATTGGCCAAGTGAATGATATTGATTGTATGAATATCATTGTACAATTACGACAGGTTATAAATGATATACAAACATTTACCGATGTCGATGAATGTATTGCATTTATTAATGATAGTACAGATAAAAAAATTTGTTTAGTTTCTTCCGGAGCCCTCGGTCACACAATTGTTCCAATCATTCATGATAAGGCACAGATAAGTGACATTTATATTTTTTGTGGAAACAAAACTCTACATGAGCAATGGACACAACAATGGCCTAAAGTGAAAGGAGTATTCACAGATATTTCATTGATCTATGAATCACTTACACAAGCCACTCAAGATTATGATCAAAATTCTGAGTCTATGAGTTTTATCGAGACAATTGATGACACTTCAAATATAAATTTAAATAAACTTGATCGATCGTTTATGTATACTCAACTATTGAAAGAAATCCTACTGACAATAGATTTCGAACCAGAATATTTTAATGATTTTCTTATATTTTGTCGAGAATACTTTGCCGATAATAATATTGAATTGAGAAATGTCGATAAAATCGAAAAAGAATATCAATATCATCAACCAATCTGGTGGTATACATATAATTGTTTTCTTTGCTCTATGTTGAATAAAGCATTACATACAATGGAAATTGATCTAATCATTAAATTGGGCTTCTTTATTCGAGATCTTCATCAACATATTGCTGACCTTCATTACGAACAATATGGTGACCATCATCAATCGAAAAATTTTATCGTCTATCGTGGTCAAGGTTTATCTCAGACAGATTTTGATCAATTGGCGAAAAGATACGGTGGATTATTATCTTTTCATAGTTTTTTATCCACAAGTAAAGATCGAAATGTATCTCTGGCTTTTGCTCGACAAAGTATTGAAACTTCTCATCCAATAGGTATTCTTTTTATTATGAAAATTGATCCATCTAAATCATCAACACCTTTTGCTAATATTCATAATGCTAGTGTTCATCGTAAAGAAGAAATTCTCTTTTCTATACATGCCGTCTTTCGTATTGGATCAATGAAACTAATCGATAAAACTAATAATCGTCTCTGGCAAGTAGAATTAACATTAACAAATGATAATGATCCACAATTATGTGCTTTAACGGAACATATACGAAAAGAAACATTGTCTGGTTATAAAGGATGGTATCGATTAGGTGCATTATTAATTCAACTAGATCAGTATGATAAAGCTGAGCAACTATATTATTTATTACTTACAAAAGTAGCAAAGAAAGGTGAAGAAGCACATTTAAATCATATGCTAGGAATAATTAAAAATAATCAAGGAAAATATCAAGAAGCCATTGATCGATATGAAAAATCAATTGAAATCAATCGGGAAATACTTTCACCAAATTCATCTGCTCTTGCCGCTTCTTACAATGGTCTCGGTTCAGTATATTCTAGTATAAATGACTATTCAAAAGCGCATTCGTATTATGAGAAAGCACTTATTATAAATCGCGCAGTTCTTCCGTTAGATCATCCTGATTTAGCTACGTCTTACAACAATATCGGGGGTATATATGAAAGTATAGAAGAATATCCAAAGGCACTTTCATATTATAAGAAAGCATTGGAAATCTATGAAAAAACACTTTCTCCAAATCATCCTAATTTGGCTGCTTGTTACAACAATATCGGAAGTGTATATGAAAATTTAGGTAGATATCCAAAAGCACTTTCATATCATGAACGAGCACTTGAAATTCGTCAAAAAACACTTCTTCCCGATCATCATGATTTAGCTTGTTCCATCGGGCAAATAGGAATGGTATGTTCTCATATGGGTGATCGTTCAAAGGCTGTTGAATATTGCGAACGAGCTTTTGAAATTGTCGAACATTCACTACCTTCTAATCATCCTGATATTGAATTATATAAAAAAAATCTTGAACATGTAAAAAATAAACTATGAACATATTTATTGTTCTTTTGTTGTAAAATAAAGCGTTTAAATGCAGAAAAGATTCTTTTTTTAATCTTAAAGACACATTCGTATATTTAAATGAATAATATTTTGTTATTCATACTAATAGAGTTATGTTTGTTTATTCGATTATTAATATGTATATATATAAGTTTGATTACCTATTATCAATGAATTATTTAGTAGAGTTAAGAAAGTCAGCTACGACTTTGCCTATTATATTAACAAAAACCAAGAAAAATGAATGAATTGTGGGTATCAGTTTTCTGCAATTTCTGTACCGACATTCTCAAAAAGCGGGTGTGGGTGAAGATGTAAATGTTTTATTTTATCCACATCCTCATAGAAAAATTCTATTTTCAATATTTTCATTTTCAGCATTTTTCATCAAACCCTTCACTCCAGTAATACATCAAGAAGATAAATGATAATTGTTTTGACTTGTTTCCGATAATAAAAAACGAACAACTGCTCGAAGACGTCGTTCAGATGTATCGAGAAATATTAGGCATCAAAGATAGCAGTTTAATGATCTAGTTCAAATAATTTGTTATCTGAATGGTGAGTTTCGTCACTTGTGTTATAGGAAGAATACGACAAATGTTATTAGTTATAAACCACTTTAGCAAAGACGGATCATCACGATACGCGATAGTTAATTCATTGACATTTGGAAAGTATTTCGAATAATGAGATGTTGAACTGAATCAAAAATAGTTTATTCATAAGTTGTATGTTTTTTCGAAAAGATATAACAGGATAATGTATAATATTTTCGTCTTAAGATATCAGAAGAACATTCAATTAACATCATTAATTTACGCATATGAACGAGTTGAGTAAAAAAAGAAAATCTCCCGCTGAAGACTATCGAGGACTTTCGTTCTGTAATTCTAATGTAAAAAACTATTGTCGTTGAGACCAAAATAAAGAATTATCAATGATTTGTTCTCATCGTTTACTATTAATGTAAGTTTCATCATATTTTGTTGAAATATATGATTTATAAATTTGATGAAAATGTTTTCTGTTATAAATTGTTCTAAATGATCAAATTTAACTTGATTGAATTTGAGAGAGACGATAGTTAAATTATTTAAAACATATAGATTATCTTCGATTCTTTCATTCGAAACTATATCCCTTATTGATAAACGATATAAATTAGGAAGATGTGATAATATAAGATCAAGCTCATTTATGTAGAGTTTTCTAATAAGAACAAAATGTTCGATTGAACTGGATGTAGATATAGATAATGATCTAAGTCGAATAGTTTCTGCAAAAGATATTTTTCAACATCTTAATAATGGTACTTGAAATATTAAATTAAAAATATTAGTTAAATTTGTATCATCAATAATATGAATAGTTAAAGAAGAACATTTTGAGAAATAAGTTAAACCGATTAGAAGATTTTCGAGTTGTTGTGATTGAATATTACCAAGAAGTGTTTGAAGTTGTAAAAATTTGCAAATATTTTGTGTTGTTAATGAAAAGAAATCAATCATAAATGAATTTGATAGATAAAGTGATTGAATTTTATGAATATTTGGTTGAATAAAACCACTATAATAATTTTGATAAACATAATGAAATTCTAATTTTAAGAGGAATAGTTAAATATGTAAGAAGATTTTGAAATCGTCTATTAAGATTAAAAAAACTTTCATAAATACGATAAGCATCAAGATATTCAAAAACTGAGTGACAACATATCTTAATGAAATGAAATACTATAGGAGATTCAAATCGATGTATTGTTTATATACTGACTTGTTCGTATAGACTAATTTAACTAAATAAGAAATACGATGGAACTTTTTCTTCTTATTATGCTTGCAGTCATTGTTACTCTTAGAATTTTGTTGTCGTTTATTATGATTCATATTTGAAATAGTTTAGAAATGATATAATGAAGAAAAGTGAGATTGAACTTGAGAGTAAAATAAAAGAATTTCATATGTTTGTGCAGTAACATTTTATTCATCTTGATAATTTATAATAGAAGAGAATATATAAGAGATAAACTGTAAAAATGAATTTATATTCTTGATAGCCTTTGGGTGAGTGTGGGTGTGGTTAATCTTACGTACAGCTCACACCCACCCCATACCGCATCAACTAACAACAACACCTACCCACACCCTCAAGATATTAAATCATTATTTGTTTCATTAGATTTGTATGTTTTTTTGGAAATAAAGATTTCGTAATACGACAAACAAAATAGTTAATTAAGTTGGAATATTTTGATATGAGAGTGAATCAAAAAAACAAATAGAAGGAAAAAAAACAACAAACGATTAAGCTATATGAGAGGAAAGAACAAGAAGCAGATTGTCAATATACGTAGGATGAGTGTGGGTATGAGCAGCTGAGTGTCGAGTGTGTATGTGGATGTAGGTGTAGATACTCTCGTTCTTCAAATCTTATATGTACCCTCATCCGCATTCATCCAGCCACACTCTTACACCTTTAAGATAAAAAGAATGTCGAAGACCCATTATATTGATCTGTTTAATTTGCCAGATATTGTCATGAGAAAATAAGTTATCCCTTTCACTTGTACTTTTCCGTAAAGGCAACAACACATTTCTTGATTACGCAATGGAGTAACGTTATATATTCCACACTAATTCGGCTTTATGCGTAGGATAGATAGACTGAACAAGATACAAATGCAACGTTAATTCATTTAGCATAGCTTAAATCTACAGCTATACTTAGAGTTGTCAAGAAAAATATTGAATAAAACATTGTCGATTTTAAGTTTTCAAATTATTGTATTAATGGACAGATTGGAACTAAATATATTCTTTGAAAATGAGTTGGAATCTAACTTTTTAAATCCATTTAATCATCAATCAAAAAAGCTTTAAAAAACAATTTGAATAGCAAATATAAGCTATTATATTGCTTTATAATCAATTAAGTGCGTGATAGAATTACATTTCTGTACGCCTACATTTTGTATCAGTCCTCAGAATCAGTCCATATTCTACCATAGAATAACAGTGTATAGATCCTATAAATTTTGCATTTTTGCTAATTTCAGCGCTTCTATGATAAGGGTAGTGTAGATGTGAACGTAGATATATCTTAGTATATCTACACCCACACCCATACCCTCAAGAATTCGAGATTAATTATATTTTCGGATTATAATAGAATATATAAGTGTTCAAAAAATGTTTTCGATTAAAATTAGTGAAGTTTCAATTGCGTGGCCTATTTACAATGGGTAACAGGGCCCACGCAATAAAAGCTGTTGACATAACCATGTTTACCATCTAGTAGATTGATCCGATACCACTTAGGACTATGTTGGTGTAATATACTCGGTTCTCCAATGACGTAACAATCACACGAATAATTCTTATTTTTGAGTACAACGCTAACTTGTCTACAATTATCAGCTGCACACTCATTAACGCGAGCTGAATGATGACATGAAATTGAATGCGCATTGTTCTATGTAAAGATAAACTTGAAATCAAACTTAAAAAGTATTAGTCTACTGGTATTTATACCTGGCAATGAGCAAACATAATTAGGCATAAAGCGACAGCCAATTGTATAATCATTGCGTTATGCATTTGTTTGATGTGATTGGAGTTCGACTATTTTTACTGTGAATAAAGCGGATCGATCAATCCTTTTTATACACTCGTATCACGTTTTTACAAAATTGTTTTGCAGTGGAATCACGCCATTCAAAATATCTAATTAGTAATACTTCCAAGATACACACAAACAATACGTCAGATTTGGAGCTTAACGCCTACAGCACCTCTTCACACGACAAAAAGGTGTGAAGCATTGCGCAGAAACTAATAGTATTCATAGCATTGAAATCAATTATAAGATTAGTTTTTTCATCATTTATTTTCAATTTTCTTTTTCAATCACTACCTCTATTACTTATTCCTTTTAAGTATGTGATAAGTAAAAGTTTGCATAGCGATTAAGTTACCTAATATTTTTGTGTGTTATTGGATTAATCATTTAATTTTCAAAATTTCTGTTTGTTGGAAAGTTTATATTATCGTCATTTCTAGATCGGAGAAATACGTTTGTCAATGTTGTTGTACATTTATCCATTTAGCTTCAAGTTTTCAGAAGGTCTTTTTAAACGTCATAGTGTTTTACATGGTGCATTTTCGAAAGGAACATATTATTTGTCTCAAAGTTGTAAGTGAATGTTTATTCATAATAAAATGTGCAAGCTCTATTAAGACATTTTTTTTGTTTTATTATCGAAATTTATTAGCTTACAAGCAAAGAGGTAAAAATAAATCGATCTTGCTGGAAAAGATCGAAAAGTAAAACGTCGAAAAAATTATCAAAGAGAAAAATATCGAAAGGAAATCGTCGAAAAGGAAAATGTCGAATATGATAATAAGTTTTCTTTGAAATACAATGAACTTTTTTATTTAATAATATTAGAGCGACAAGATACGATGTAATAATTGACTAGCACATCAGTTTTTCATTTTTTCAATCAGTGACGAAAGACCTCCTAAAACTTCTGTTGCATTAAGGATGTGGGTGTGTTATTTCTATACCCACAGCCACATTCATTTACTCTATTTTGTGAATTAACGTCTACTGACTTGTTCAAATCTATATTTAAAGCAATTGTATTTAAATGTTCATGTTTATTAAAATAAACAGATAAAGCATTAAGCAGAAACATTATTTTCGGTTTATGCTATTGATAATTCGATTCGTAGTAATCTTTCGCCAAATGTACTAAAATGTGAACAAATATATTGTTTTAGGGTGTGGGTGTAGGTTTCTCCTTTCTTTACCCATCCACACGCATATTCACCCTCCTTATTGCTAGACGTTTAGGAATTAAAAATACGTAAATCTCACTTAAAATTTTAAACCAAAAAAGATTCACATGAATTAAATGAAAGCGAACGTTTAATTAAAAATATTTATCAATTACCTAATAATTTAAATGATGATCAACAATTATTAAAACCTTTTCCTAAAATATTAATTGCGACATATTTATCCATAAAATATAAAGAATTATCTTTAACAAATCAATTTATTCCTTTATTTTCTATTTCTATTAAATTTTTTATTGACAAAATAAACTTGTTATTTAAATAATCATTTATATTTTATAACTAATATATATTTCATTCTTTTAAAATATTCAAGTTATCTTTAAAGAAGTATTAAGAAATCGAAGTAAAATTATTTATTTTATTAATTCTATTTGAAATAAATTCTTAGTTTTATACAAATAAATATTAATAAAGACACATAACAAACGTTAAACATTACTGCCAATCCGATTTTTTTAAAAAAATTTCAATATCAGTCAACTTCTCTACGTCTGTTTTGACTTTAATATTAAAAAAAAACATTAGTAAATTAGTTATTTTTCTTTAGTTGAATAACTTATTATTATATCACACTTATAAATTAATTTAAAACTATATATATATATATGTGACGCAGTGAAAATTGGAATCCAGGGCAATTTAAATTTTTCCAAGGGGAAATAAAAATTTTAGTCTCCTCTAGTGCAACCTGAAAATGTTTTTTTCTATATATTTTGTACATAAAAATTGCAGATTTTGATTTGTTCTCATGTGAGAATGAAAGGAAGAAAATAACGATCACTCTCATACAAGTGGAAATTAAAATCTGCAATTTGTACTTATAAAAACATCCAGAAAAAAATATTTTTTTTGTCAAAGAAAATTTTCATATTAAATATATTAAAATCCATTGTTTTATTTTAAAAACAAAAAAAAAGAGAATGTTCGTTTAACAAATAGTACACATTTTTGATTGAGGATTTGTTGAATTCTTAACGTAATCTTCATTTTTTAAATTTTTGTTAGTAGAAAATGGAAGAATATTATTTTGTTCTTTTTCATTTGCTTTATTTTTTGTAAGATTATTATTTGGTAATTTCATAAATGGTGCAAATGGACAAATTTCAGTTAATTGTGTAAATAATTGATTTGGATCATAAAAAACTTGTAAATCTTGAATTTGATAATTTTCATTAACAGTAATTTTACACATTCCATAAATTTTAACCATTTTATTAGTTGGATCAGCTTTATAAACCAAACCAGATAAACCTGGACAAGAAAAATAATCTGTCATTCGACCAAAATGTTTCCATGTAAATGTAATTGTTGGTGGACCAGAATAAAGTTCAACAATTTCCCATGCAAAACCTTCACCTAATGATCTTTTAAAAGCAATATGAGATTCTTCAAATGTTATCGCATTTGAATCATAATAATTTGTTTGTCCAATTAATGCATTATATGTACCTAATTTAACCATTTGCCAACCGGAATATTTCTGTTGACCATTACATGAAAAACGATAATTATCGAGATCAACTGTTGTCCATTGACGAGGATCGGTTTTATGAGATACTTCTATAAAGAATATTCATTTTATTTAAAAACTAATAAATAAATACAAACAAACCTTTTTCCCAATTTTTAATAATATTTTCAACAATAGATATCATTGAACCTGGTTGATGATTAGTTGATTTATATTTTTCAAAAAGTGAATTTGCTTTTGTATAATTTGGAATTCCATTTCTCCATTTAATATCAGTTGAGACATCTTTTAAAACTGCATCTTTATCAATACAATATAATGGTAAACTCATTTTATTTAAATCTAAAAGAAAAATATTGTTAAACAAATAATGAATAAAAGATATTTATGACAAGAAGAAAAAAAAACTCATTTGTGATTCTTTTCTTAAATAAGAAAGAAAAAGAAGTAATCTTATTAAACATAACAAAAAGATTTTTTTTTTCTATAGAAAATAACATTTATTCAGTGTTGATATATTATCTCAGACATTTCATTTCTATTTTCTATTTTTTTTCTAATTAAAATAATCACGAACATATACTTTACGCATGACATTTTTTTTGTTCTTGTTCAAACTCTTCTCAAGTCATCAACAAACTTAACTCGCATATTTACACATTACTTTATATTCTTCTTCATTCTTTTTCTCTTATTTATTTATGTTTGAATTTATCAAAAAACTAATCTCAAATGTTCCATATGTCGTTTTTTTTTATATAAGATTTAACTAATTATCTATAGATGAGATTACATATTCTTCATGTCGCTGTTAAAATATAGAAATCTTATCTTCTGAAATATTTCATGAAAAGAATTAATAAATAATGAATTGTTTTTTCTTAATTAAATTCAATTCACTTTTTAGATGAATAATAATCATATTTTATATTTTATTTTATGTTAAACTCCTAAACCTTTTCTCTTTAACACTAATTCACTTGAAATTATGTTGATTTCATCATGGAAATAACTTATACGAATCATCAATGTCACTTCTATGATTAGATTTGAACGAAGTCTTTTCATTGTGATAAGACAGTAAGGATAAAAAATTACCTATTCTCATCTTCAATGACATAAAAATGAGCTGTAGAAAGTAATGAATTTATTTCAAACGTCTATATACTTTCTTTCAGTTATTTATTTATTAGACTTTGAATCAAATCTTATGTTTAAATTATTTTCGTACATAATTATCGTTCTATTCAATAGAATTTCATACGTGAGTGCTAATAATCAGAAAGTATATAGACGTCTGGAATAAATTTATTAAAATTTAACTGATGCAACTGAGTTTATTACTAATGACAAATTGTCAATTGTTCAGTTTATTATTGTTATTAATTTTACTGTTTAACGTCTCGTTTATTCATGACATAATTTGTATCTTGTTTATGTATTTTTTTTAGTTGACAATGATTATCTAAGATGGAAAACTTCCATATTTATATAAAATTCCGCTTTGTATATCCCATTTATTTATTATACGCATATTGGATCAAATATCATATTTAAATTGTCTTCCTGCATAAAAGTATAATCTTCTCACAATGAAATTTTTTCAGTGTTCGTATAATGCATCCTATTAGTTTTCAGGAAATTATAAACTAAGAAAACTAGATGAGTTTCCGGAAAATCAAATATCGTTCCAAAAGCGAATTGACTGGTCCAATGATGCCGAAATATATATCACTCAGCGTCTCTCTCAATGGCACTGACAGCGAAAGACATACAGAGGGCATATTTTATTTGATTCATCCTATTGGTATACAAAAAAACTCTAAGTGCAATTAAACTAAATGAATTTCTGAAAGTCACTTCAATTTGTAGAAATTAATTGTGTTATATAATACAACGGTTTCTAGAAAAGAAAAAGACACACACACACACTTTTCTGGAACTTTCCATTTTCCAACTCAAATATCTTAGCCAAGAAGCAATCAAAAAACATTTTAACTTATTATAGGCTCTCCATGGTACTTAATTATTTCTAAGAAATATAATTGAATCATTATAAACAAAATTAAACAATTAGTTTATAAAATTCGAAAAAAAAGATAAACAACAAATATCATTCATTTATCAACAGTTTCTTATACCACATGAAATATATGATGATTTTATAATATAAACATCTTATTATTATTATTATTATTATCGCCATTTAATTCAAACTCATTCATAGTAGAATTATTTATGACGAAAAACTAAATAATTACTTTTGAATTTTTATGGAGCATGTAGGCTAGATAAATTCAATTCGAAATATATTATATTGATTTAATAGATCTAATCATTAATAATATATAATATTTGATCGTAACAGTTTTATATTAACTATTCTATTTTATCTAATTATTATTACGATGTCAACAATGAGTAGTATATCTTCATTTTCACTTACATTCTTTTTTTCAAAAATATATTTTATTGAATATGATACGAACTAGTTTCTATAAATTAATAAAATAAAAATAGAAATTTAAGTTTTTATTTATTTAATGAAAAGTAATTACGTTTACAAGTCTTTTTTATCTTTAAAAATAAATTTCATAATAGAAGTCAATGTGACAAAAAATTATTTAGTTAAAATATATGTTCGACAAATCTTCTACGTCAAGCAGACATTTTTGAAAATCATCATGAAGTAGTCATGCTATAAAGAATCGTCATCGAATACTTTAAATATTTGTTGTTAAAAAACAATTTCCTATAAAGATTTTCAAAGCGAGATAAGTGATGCTGCTTCAATATTCATATCTATTTTTATTGTTCCTATTGAGAAAATAATATATCTAGAATAAAACAAAATCGTATTTTTGAACATGACATTATCAAATAAACAAATATTCATAAGATACCTAATTCATGTTCGAATATAAATATCTACATACATATTCCAGTTAAATTAGATATAGATAGAAATAGATTCAATTTTATTTATTCATATGTATATATAAAGCAGTGAATATAGCTATGGAGAATGTCCGTTGATATACAAACTCGAATCAGACATCTAATCCAAAAATGTCAACACTGAAGTTTTAAATGCATGCTCGATTGATAAAGAAATGTTTAAAAAATATCATAAATTGATTAAGCTTTATTTAATAATTCCGATTACGACTGCTACTACGTAATGTACATTCAATACGTTAAATCGATTAAAAAGTGTATTTGGAGCTTCTATGTCTTAACCATGACTTGATCATTGTTTATCTATTATTTTTACATAGTATATAGATTTTCACTGAATATCACCCAACTTCAAAATGTTCCACCGGCTCTGAATGATTTCAAATAGTAGAATTCAGAATAATACTTAATAAGAATTATATTAACGAAACTTTGTATATATCTATTCAATTTGTAGAAATTCTAAAAGTTTTGACACACAGACTTAGAAATTAATACCAATTTGATATTTGTCACTCTATCATAGTCTTAATAATAGTTTTCGATTATTTAGCTGATTTTGGCATTGTTGTTGATGATTTATGAGAAAAACATTGTAAATATGACGTTGAAATTGCACATGTTGATAGCGCCAATTATACGTTGGGTTATTTATGGAATAGAACCATGATAAAGAATGGCTAATGGTGCGCAAAAAGGTGAGTAATAGGGCAGTAAAAAATAATAAGGTAATTAGGAGAACTGATATAAAGAAAAAATCAATGAAGCGAGAAGAAGAAAATAAAATCGATGGTGCGAGAAGAAGATAAAATATAACAAGGCAGGAGGCAAAGTGTTAGCCGTATATAACACACGTACACTATTGTTTTTGTCATTCATGTGAAATACAAACATAATATATACAACAAATAAAAGGTACGCTATTTGTTTAAGTTTTTTTTTGTAGTCGAATTGAAGAGTAAGGGAAATAAGCGCTCAAATACATCAGACATTCAGCATACAACATTGCCCAGTGTGTTAAGAATGGATTTAGATTTAGTTTTATAAAATTATAATTGGTAATTATGATTATATAAATTTATAGTTATTGTTTGGCTGGTTTCCTAGGATAAAATCTTTATTTGATTGTTTTTATTTATTTTTGAAATAGTTGAATATCAATTGATATGTAATGTCGAATGAAGCAACTTATAGATACACATCTATTTAAAATAACTCAATGTCTTTTCTTCGATTTTTCATTGCTTTACTCAAATTTAATTATAAACTTCTGATCCCTTGGATTCATTGATTTGGCTTAATATTGTTATATGGGGTTTTTGGCTTTCAAAGTTTTCAAGTCGATACTGACCGTATAGCGGCAGAAACCAGATATGAATCTATGATTGATAATTGTTTTTCTCATACTCTGTCTTTTTTTAGATAAACACCAACAAGGTTACCTATGGCATATAAACGTATAGCTTTTACCATTTTATTCGCCATTGCTCTTACAATAGTTATTTCATTGATTCCGTTATACTTATTGAAGAAAGAAATTGGTTTTGTGATGACTAATAGTAAAGAGAATATTATTTCCACCAAGTTTCATTCTACTTTTATGTTTTTTAATAGCTGCAACTCTCGATATGTTATTTATAACTGATTTGAGTATTAGTACTGGAGAATCAATTATTAATGATGATTCACTTACCAGTCAAGTATGTTTGTACTTTTTTCTAATATAGTATGCAATACAAGTATTTTTATTCTGCAGTTTAACGAAAAGATGGGGTATACGACTAACGTGCTCACTGTCAAATCGATTACATTGAACACTGGTAGTATTGCAAGCACCACAAAGCGAAGACGGCAATCAAGGTCAGTTACTTTAAGACCTTCTTAGTTAAATAAAATACTTTACATATTGTTTATTCGTTTAGAGGCACAGCATCGTGTAATACAGTTGCAGCAGGTTCTAATATGAGTAACGGTAATAATCTTCGTATCATAGTCACGATTAGCAAGTGTCCTAAAACAGACTGCAGAACTTATCATTGTATTACACAATGTACACCTGATATAAAGAATGCCATACAATCTAAATTTGGATCGACTAGAATTTCGTTCACTATTAAAACAAATTTAGGATCACGTACAGCCTCATGTCAGTTTTGCACGTTTGGTCAAGTCGTTTCAGGTAAGAGAGTTAAATCGAAACCAATATCTTCTGATAATGTTAATATTAATTCAGAATATGAAGACAAATACTAAAATCATATAGTGCAAAGTGAAATTTTATCGTTTCTTTATTTTGTACTATATTCTAGTTCTTTCTCTGTTTAAATCGATCTATATTTCTTTAAATATCGTTTTTATACAGTGGAATTATGTTTCTTGAAAGAATTGTAAACATATTTTGATTTTAAGATCAGCTTTAAATTGAGAAATGCAACTTTCCATTTCGGATAGTTAGACAGAATTGAATGTTAGTTTTTCACAAGGTCTAAGAGTACATAAGAGAAAATATTTGACAACGCTATTTCAAGAGAATTATGACATTTTGTTAAAGTGATGTCTCGCAGTTACCTTGTTATTAGAAAAGTAGAACGCTCTGGTATAATTACATTAAAAAGTTGATGTCTCAACCAAAACACTACTTCACCTGCTTTATTTTCTGATTTATTTAGTGTAGGGGTGTTAGCTTATCATCAACGCTGCATCAGCAAATACTAATTTTAATATTTTTGTATTCGATGTAAAAAAAACTATTTTAGTGCAAAAAGCATTGGTATTTTATTAAGAGCAGTGTTATTACAGTATCCTTATTATAGTCTATACATATCGTATGTATGAGCAATATTTGTACTTAACAGCATTCAAGCATCTGAAATTATTGCCTCATAGATGTAGATGTGAATGAATAAAAGATTAGCATCCAGACTAGCACACACATTGAATTTATATTTCAATAGAAAATATTTTCCAATATAGTTTTATCCAGCGTTAATAGAAATACAAATGCTTACGAAATCGATGAACTTCTCAGCACTTCCGATAGCTGTTATTAATTGATAAAGTAGATTGGTTTCATAAAATCCTACTCTATAATCTTCAAGCGTTGTATTCCGAAAACAAATATAGATTCCTTCAGAAAACGATCGAAGGTACTACATGTAATATAGCTTAATGTTGAATTATTTCTAGAGGATTTGGCTGCTGAACCTCGTATTGAGCCTGTCATCATTCTTTCTCAACTGAATAATTCATATGAGATATTAAAACATTTAATATAGCTATCTTTTATATTTCAAGTTCGATATAAACAGAGATCACTTCTCAAGATCCGTTTTTTTGAAAGAGAAATTATTTTTTTAGTTTCGACTACGTCACCAACGACACTATCGAATATACCAACTACAACTATAACAAGTATAACACCGACAACAACATCAACAACAACTACAACAAAAACAACGACACGAACAACAACTACGACCACAACTACAACACGACCAACAACTACAATCACAACTACAACTACAACCACAACTACAGCAACAACAACAACAACAACAACAACAACAACAACAACAACAACAACAACTACAACAACAACAACAACCACAACAACAACGGTTACAACACCTATAATATGTAGGCTTTCTAATTGATGTGTAACGTTTTGATAGATGGTAATATGTATAAAGGCTTACATCCGCTGATTTGAGACTATTTAGCATACCTACCTCTATCCCTATCCATCCAGAAACAAGAAAAAATGTGCAGCTAGGACCACTGATTGTTCACTTCCTATCTCGTTTAATAGATGTCCCTCCCAAATATAACTATTTCGATTAATGCATCAAAACGTTCACACTATTCTTTTTAGTCGTCTAATCGTCTGCAAGTAGACACAAGAATGATCAGCTTTAGAATGAGAAATCGCGGTCCTAAAATTTTAAGAAACAAAATCCTGAACGAAAATACCATACTTTTAAATATATATATAAATAATTTTGAACGCATATTAAAACAAAAATAAACTTTTTTGCAACAGTCGGTAGACACTTTTATTTCTATTAATTCAAGTTATAGCAATCTTCCAAAAATTCTTGTATGACATTACACAAAGGGTAATTATCTTTTCGGAACATAACTTTTTATATTCCGAAGACTTTTTCGTGTATTATCTTGATCTCGATGAAATATATCATTTGACAGAAAATAGGTTAGGCATTGCAAAATTTCATTGAATTACTTTTTGATTTTCATCCTTTCTTAAAATTCCTAGTCGTTTTCTTCCATTCGTTATATCTATGAAGGTTACAGCTCCTGAGTTGAATACAAGAGCAGAGGTAGTATCCTGTTCATTTTATATGAACTTATAAAAGAAGGTGTGAGGAACGAAAGTGATAGATCTCCCTTCATTCTTAACCTTAAAATGGTTGGTATTTAGCATAGTTCAATGCAAGAAAATCATACACACTCGTGCTTCAGGCTAATACTCTCAAACAGAAACTTTTACAACTAATTGATTATTTGATTTGAATTTTAGTACCAGATTGCAATGCTGATATTTGTTGTTCTAAAACGTGCACTGCTTGTATTTCTGATAGTACTAGTGGCTTTTGTAGTACTCCTAATAATGGTGAAAATTTTAATTTCTATTCTGCTGATTCTTCTAAATGTGATGGCAAATTTGTTACTGATACTAGTTCCAGTTGTGGAGAACATGTTCCGGTAGAAGATTGAAACGATTGACAACGACAACTTTTTCACTACAACACTATCATAGACTCAAAACAAACTTCAATTTCTGTTTTTTTTTATTTCTTTTTGCATTAATTTCTTACTAATATTTTTACCTTTATTTTTATTTTTTGTTTTCTCGATTTTTGTATCGTGTTACTAACCATAATAATAAAAAGTATTCTTTTTTAAATAAAGAAAGAAAAATAATCCATCTTGAGGGTGTGTATGGATACTGTATTCACCGAGCATCAACACCCACCCCGTAATCGGGGCATCATTATGGGATCTGATTTTAAAAGTACTTTTATTGCTTATATGGCTTGATAAATATAGCCTTTTCGATAACGTCGATTTTGGATGAATATTTTGTTGAGAAAATCGCCAGATGTGTGTTGTTTTGTTTTTCTCGTTACTTATGAGAATTCGCAGTCTGTTTTATTCTTATTTATTCTCATGAAAACGGCAATTGGCAAAGGTTTATTATTTATTAGTAACTAATCTGACTAACACACGATCAACTTGATGAAGATTTCTTTGTGCATCATCGCGTTTCTCTTGCTATTTTTGATAGCTGCAGGTACGTAATCTCTAAATCGTTAATAGTGCTTATTAGTTTATAAAAACATACTAAACAATGATTCGTTAGTACTGCTTTGATTATAGAAAACTTTTCTTTTTTAACTGAATCTCAGAACTTATACAGATACATTCAATATCACCCCCACACTTTCACGACTCATTCTCGGATAAACGATACTTTAAAAAATCATGGAATTATTGAAAGTTTTTCTATTTTAGCACAAGAAACAGTAAGTCACGGCTCTGTTTCTGGAACACGATACAGCAATGTGCCTTATAAATCAGGAAATAATCTTTCCAACTATGAAAAAGAACGTTGCAAACTTGATATTTATATTCCGAGATCAAGTGGTACAGCATCATTTCCAGTTATCGTCTATTTTTATGGTGGAGGCTTGAATGCAGGCGATAAGAGCGAAGGATGGGCAGATTGGAGTAATAATTTTGGATTTAAGTTCCTAGAAGCTGGTGTTTCTATGGTCATGGTCAATTATCGATTGAGTGGACAGCAAGGAACAAAATGGCCAGTGTATATTCAAGATGCCGCTGCATCTGTTGCTTGGGTAGCCAATAATATTGCTCAGTACGGTGGTGATCCTAATAATATTTTTGTCATGGGTTTCTCTGCAGGCGCTTATCTTACTCATATGTTAAGCATTGATTCAAAGTGGTATACAGAAATTAGCTTTGATCGTAATCGAATAAAAGGATACATAGCAATCAGTGGTCAAACTCGGACGCACGGAACAGTTGCTGCAGATCTTGGTATTCAACAAAATCAACTAATGACCGTCCGTACTGATGCAATGCCATTCGGTCATGTTAAGAAAACAGAAAAACCAATTCATATCTTTGTTGGCGAGTATGAAGGTCAGACTATAACGGATAACTATGCATACTATAATCAACTAATAAGCAAGGGCAGTACAAACCTTTTTATTTATACTAATCTTGGAAAAGATCATGGAGGTATGCGAGATGGTTTGGGTGATGCTAGTAGTCCAACACGTTCGAAAATCTTGGAATTCATTCGAACCGGTGCAAGTACTGTAAATTTAGCACCTAACATTGCCTATCGTAAACCAGTTACTGCTTCATCAACTGAAAATACAGCAAATACAGCAGACAAAGCAGTCGATGCCGACGGAAATACACGTTGGGCAAGTACTAGTAGTGATACACAATGGATCTATGTGGATCTTGGCGCAAGATACGCTGTGAACCGTGTGAGAATTGCATGGGAGGCC
Source organism: Adineta steineri (assembly GCA_905250115.1). Taxonomy (NCBI): domain Eukaryota; kingdom Metazoa; phylum Rotifera; class Eurotatoria; order Adinetida; family Adinetidae; genus Adineta; species Adineta steineri. The sequence continues at coordinate 649,823 of CAJNOI010000012.1, read as the reverse complement.
GCTTGTGCAAAGAACTATTATTTGGAATCTTCTGACGATGCAAGATCATGGGCAAATATAAGAACTGTGACCAATAATGTCGCTCTTATCAATGATCATACAGGTTTAAACAGAAATGCTCGTTACATCCGGATTTACGCTACGCAACGAGCAACTACTTATGGATACTCAATTTTTGAATTCGAAGTATATGGAAATTGAATTGGCCAAAGGACATAATATTATACAAATATATTACTATTCTTTCAATTATTTACAGTAAAAATATATTGTAAAATATTTCAGCAGGAGATGTCCATTTATAAATCAAAATGATCGCTTAGATTCATACTCAAAAAGGTTTTCTTTGATTGAGTTCTATTTTAAAAATTGTCACGTAATACTAGGAGAAGGGAAGTGTTAATCATGCACTGATATGTAGTCTCAAATCAACAAAATGAAAAGTCGAGAAATATTCAGATAATCATACCCGTTGTGGGTGTACATAGAAGCTTTTTCTTTATTTATGTTAATTGTTAAGAAGGTGAAAAAAAGAATAAAAAAATGCTTATCTTTTATTTGACAATGAAAATTGATAAGGTATATTTTTTTTCTTTTTTGTTCTTTCGAATTTATATGCAGCAGTGCTGCTGCAATAAATACGTAACTAACGTGAAAATATGCTGAGTTGTGTTGTATAGAAATTGAGTATATATTTTGATGAAATTTCATATCTCGATAAAATGATTTATTACAAAACAAAAAAGCCTTCTGAACGTTTTGTTTTGTATTTTACTTAAAACAAGCATATAGGTTCTCGAGTTTTAATGTGCAAAAAATATTTATCGCAATTGAAAATAAGTTTTTAATCATCAGTCTTGTACTTTCTATTTTTGATTCAATAGAAAGATTTTTTAATGACATATTGACGCTTTATTAGCTTTTTCAGTGTTGGGCGAGTATTCTGTGTTTTATATTAAATTACATTTTTTGTTTGAATATAAAACAAAGTCACAAAGAGGTAAGATAACGTACATATATATGTGACTTAATATATTTAAAAAAGTATCATCATACCTTAGATTTATTTGTGTAATTTTTCTTTTATTATATAAGGTTATAATGTCAGTTCCTCTAACTGCTCCGTCGTTCGATGATATTCGTGCAGCAGAATCCTGTTTGAAGAATATTATTATTCGTACTCCATTACTTAAACTTAATTATGATATGCCTGGAATAGAAATCTATCTAAAATGTGAACAATTTCAATTGACATCATCATTCAAAGTACGTGGTGCAAGCAATATTGTTAAAATGTTAACGGCAAAAGAAAAAGAAAATGGAATTGTTACAGCGTCTTCTGGTAATATGGCACAAGGTTTATCTTGGATTGCCAGAGAAGAAAATATTAAATGTAAAATTTTAGTACCTGACACAACAAATGAAGTAAAATTAAAAGCTATTGAACGACTTGGAGGTGAAATTACTAAATGTTCTTTCGATGAATGGTTTCAAGTAATTATAAACGGTCAGTGTCCAATGTTAGATGGTTATTTCATTCATCCTGTACGTAATCGGCATGTTATGGCTGGACATGGAACTATTGCACTGGAAATATTAGATGAATTACCCGAATGTGATGCAATATTTGGTAAGTCTGTCTTCAACAACTTCAAAAATATCTTTATGACATGAAATTTACTTTAAAAAATAATAACCCTCAACTGTTAGAATAGATACTAATTAAAGAACTAGAATTATTCTATCAGATTTGTTAATAGTCCTTTCACTTGGATCTAATTTTGTATCCGTTCATCATGCAAATAAGTTTAATACTAACATATCTTTAACTATAATTCTTCAATTTTCTTTAGTTCCATATGGTGGTGGTGGATTAATAACTGGTATTGTATCTGCAGTGAAACATTTGAAAGAATCTGTTGATATTTTTGCTTGTGAAGCTGAAACAGCTGCACCTCTCTCTGCTGCTTTAAATGCTAATGAGATCGTTAAAATTCCAATTAAAAAATCATGGATTGATGCCATTGGACATGCAAATGTGATGAAAGAAATGTGGCCATTAGTCAAGGATTCTATCGATGGTTCAATTGTAGTTACCTTGAAAGAAACAGCTGATGCATTGAAATTATTAATTGAGAGAAATCATTTAATATGTGAAGGAGCGAGTGCAACTGCATTGGCAGCCATATTATGGCATTACCAAAGATTATTAGAAAATAATAAAGCTGGACTAAGAAGAAAACCAGGAGATGAACCTATCAAAGTTGTAGCAATACTAACTGGTGCAGGAATTGATAATACAACAATTATCAAATGTCTAAATGGAACTTTATAAACAAAATATATTTAATGTTTTTTTAATGAGAATTTTTTTTCTTCTTTGATTATAATATTTGCAAAACACAACAGCACTTCATATTTACATTTAATCTAAGAGCAAATCTTATTGATTAAATACATTTTTCTATTAATACTAACAATCAAGTACTTGAAATAGATTTAGCAAATATCAACAAAAAAAAATGAATCAGTATTATTGATGAGTTATCTTGTTCATGACAATTATTTTATGTATTTCTCTGGGATGATTTACTGTTAATAAATAGTATTTTACACGCATCCACACTCATTCTTTATCCCAATGCAAAAGTAGCTGCTATTTCACTAGCAGTACGAGCAAAAGGATAAAAAAATATGTCATCAATACACCCATCATAGTAAATGCTGCCAATCATATCAATATTTCCAATTTGGAAAAAAGTGGGTGATCCATAGTACGGTCCATGACTACCACCGGACGTGTCGAGAGTTCCATTCAAGTAGAGTGACATTGTTCCTGCTGTCTTATTATAAACGTAAGCTAAATGTGACCAGACATTGATTGATACATTGTGTAAACCTGTCTGGGTATCACTACGAAATAGAAAGGTCATGGAACCAGGATTACCGATCGAAACACGCATACATGAATACCCGGCTAGTGATCCACATTGGCCAAAAATGACATGTTCGATACCATCAGTAACAATCGTTGGTTTAATCCAAGTTTCTACTGAGAAAGAAATATAACGTAAGTCAATATATGGTGTAGCATTAATATAAACTGATTGGTTCAGCGAACTTGTGAGATTTAGACACTTCCTACAACTAGTTCGTCCTAATGCATATGTTGATTTATTTCCATCTGTACCGTTATAAATGAGAAAACGATCATTTAAATTTCCTTCAAAATCCCATCCAATAGTTGGAGCTATGATAAAAGAACAGCAAAGATTTGTAAGTGAATAGATAACTCTTTATACCTCGTCCCGCTGGTGTTGTCATGTTGATACAAGCACTGATAGTCGACATTGCTGCTGTACTTGTCTGTATTGTTGTGGCTTCAGACTCAAAAACTATAAAATGAAATAAAGAAATTCTATATTAAATCTTGGTCAATTTGTGTTTCTTCTGAATATCTTTATGAGCGATGAATGTGATATTATCATTCGAGTTCACCCTCTCCACTCATTGATGTAGGAGGATTACTAACGTCTTTACACTGACCTTGTGGTATTCGTGTTTTATATTGGACAATCATTGTAGTAATATCCGCATCAGGAAGCATGTTCTCAGTTAGATTCGATACATTTGCAAATAATTCACATGTCAAAGTCGATTCATGAAAACTAGCTGCAAGACATTGAGTTTGAGCTAAACAAGCTATTTGACAATTGAGAATGTTTGATACAATGCTGATGATGAATGGTAAACAAGTTGTGCTAGTGCAACTATATTTACTACCATTGATTATTAACATTATAAATGAGTGTGCATCTTCTGTGCTTGATTGGATAATAAGAAATAACAGAAGTATTTGATAAAATCTTATGTAACTCATTATCAATAAGAGTTCAGATTAATAAAATGAAGTCCAACTAAAATTGAAGCAGAGAATTTCTTTTTCTTTTATTATACTCACTAATGTAAGACTTGAATGTGCATGTATGATAATATAGAGAAAAAGAACATGATACTTAAATATTAATTAACAATATAAATAGAGAAAAAAAAAACCTTATCACCTTTATTGCCATTAGTATACCGAGTGCTCATCTGGCTCTCAGGGATGCAATTAAAGCACATTAAAAAAAGAAAAAAAATAAGTATAGACAAAATGGTTATATGAAGAGTAGAGAGGAAAATTTTATGTGCAATTAGTTCTTGTTTACCTAGTTTGCTCATGTTTTTAATATTAAAAAACTCCAAAGAATCTTTCATCTTTATTACAGTATTTAATATCTACTACGTTTGAGATACGTACGATAGAAAATAAGGGTGTGGGTGTGGGTGTGGATTCGGATATTACATTTCAGATATACCCACACCAGAATACTATATCAATAAATTAGAAAAGTTTTGAAATAATGAAGAAGCATGGGTTATTGACGGATGAGTCGTCGCCATCGTCTGAATGAATCTTGAAATGTTTTTCTGTACAATTCTGAAGGAAGGACAAAAACAATAAAGATAAGCATTGATGGAGTAAATGAAATGAAATAACCAAAAATAAATAATAATCGATGATTTGATGGATTGACACATTCTGATAACATTGACATAATCAGACGGGGTAAGGACAGAACTAAAAGAATGATCGGACTGATTAATAATTGTTTGTGTTCACTAAGTTGATTGTAAATATGTTCTTTCAGAGTTCGTCTTGTCTGAGCTGTTGATCGTTGTCGGGCTGATCTGAATATGATCAAAAGAGCAGAACAGAGATTGACAATACATGGAGCGACAAGATGAAAAAATAAGATGATTGTATTATATTGTTGAACAAAAGGAGAATAACGAGTTACACACCATTTATCGATATCCGCTTTGCTTGTCTCTGTATTTACCTCATACAATTCTCGGTATATAGGTTCGTGAATGATCGAAATCATGACACAGAATGGTAAGATAAGAATTATCCATCGAGCAATACGTTGACTGTTTTGTTTATTGAATTTGATTCCTTTGAAAACGAGAATTGCTCTTTCAACAGCCACACAAGCATTGAGCCAAGCATCTACATAGAAACAAAGCTTGAGAAATGGTTCAATCGATACACAACCATCTCGAAGAACAGAAACACGAATCGATAGATTCATTTGAGTGAGAACAACAAACCAAAACTTCACTGTTAACATGCTGATTGTAAGAAAAGAAGTAATTGATGATGCTAAGAGATAGATGCCACATCCAACTTGCCGAAGATCTTTACTTTGAAATGTTATTATAGACAAAATACTATTAATTAAACCTCCAACAAACATAATCATTATTAGAGCAGCATTGATTTTCACCAATATTGTTTGATCAGTCATTGTCATATTCGGTTGAATTTCATCACGTAAAATATCATCGAGAATGATACCAATGCTTTTCTTGTAGAACTGACATTTTTGGCCGATGAAACAATTGGTCAAAACATGAGCTGAAGAAAGAAATACATGATCATCATGAGATTAGATGAAATTTTCGCAACTTAACAAACTTATATCAGCGTAAATTTATAAGCAACAATAATTTATGAAAGTCATTTGCCTTTAAATGACATGTCATGTCGAGATGAAATCTCAATATTTTATGATGCATTCACTCATTCTTATAAAAATGTTTCTAGAGATAGACCTGATCGATTTTCAAAGACTGTCAACTAATAATATCACAGATCGTATGAAATCACTAAAGAGTGAAAATCGACTTTAGTGGAATGTTAAATTTCTATGTTAATGATTTGCAAATTACTTACTGTAAGGATTAAGAGTGATGTTCTTTGAGCCAGATGTTAGAATGGAAAAGTTTCCTGTTATATTTGGAGAAGATGTTGTCACCACTAATATATATTTAGTGCCAGTGTGAAGATAAACGATGAACTTGAAATCTTCATAACTACAGCTTCGATAGTCCTGTGAGAGTAGATTCTCAAAAGGATTCATTGGGTTAAAATCATCTTCATAAATATCACCAAATGTATCCATACTGCTATCGCTACTTAGAGCATAGTATCCAGTTTCCTCTACATACATTTGTATAGTTTGATAGTAATAATTTGATTTTCGACAATCTCGAGAATATGTTTGACTATTCGTAGTTAGCTCTGATAAATACTTCGATTGTGCAGTTGACGAATATGGTATTTCGATGACTGATGTAAAGTCTATGTAATGAAATTAAGAAAGTAGTGAAGATTCATGATAGAGGTTGGTTGACTTAAAGGAAGAGAAATCTTGCGCTGGTGAAAGTAAGACTGAGTATTATGAATCATCCCTTCGACATCCTGAATATAAAAGAACAAGATGATGTCAAGTCTTTATGTTTAAAGACACAGTTCTTTGTAGTATCACTCTCAATGGAATAGATGTAGTGCAAATACTTACTCATATTCTTGAGATCAACCTTGTCTGGACCAGATACAAAGATTAAGAATTCACCTGTTACATTTGAAAAAAGTGTTGACACAACCAATATATATGTAATGCTAATCTCAAGAGTAATTGTGAGTCTAAAATGACGTTGCTGACAGCTTTCATTACTGTATAAGAGTTGATTTTCCATTGGATTAGACGGATTAAAATGTTCTTTGTAAATTGAGCCGTTTGTGTCCATATTACTTTTGCTATGAAAAGTGTAAAGACCACTTCTACGAACATTCACTTGTATTGCTTCATAGTAAGAACTTGGCCGAGAACAACTACGGAAATACCTTGAACTGTTCGTTGACAATTTTGATACATAAACTGTTTGAACAATTGATGAAGTATTCACTAACATAAAATAAAATAAATTCAATTTTATTCTCTATCCCGAGTGAACACATCGAAGGCAAATGAAAATTACTATAATCTCATTTTCTAGATGATAGAAAACACTTTGTGATATCGGATCTTGGTGTGAGATAAATATACTATATGCATTCAAGGAGATTTTCCTATCCGATTCGTAATATTATGTTATTTGATGAGTTCAATACAACTGTTTGTATAAACCTTTCTTCTTATAGTAAAAATATCGTATTATAAAACAAGTCTTTATCTATCAATATGCTAAACTCAACTAAATTCTCATGTTAACGATGGTAAATATTCATTTAATAGTTTTACTACATACATTTAGTAATATTCTTGAAATCAATATTGTCTGGACCCGATGCAAAGATTGAGAATGCATGTGTTATCGAAGAAAACGTTGTCACAACCAGTATATATGTAGTACTACTCTCAAGATCAGTTATAAGTTTAAAATCTTTTTGATTGCAGCTTTCATCATTGTATAAGAGTTGATTTTTCATTGGATTCGACGGATTAAAATGTTCTTTGTAAATTGAGCCGTATGTATCTATATTGCTTTTGCTGAGGAAAGTGTAAAGACCACTTCTATGAACATTCACTTGTATGGCGTCATAGTAAGAACTTGATTCGGAACAAACACGAAAATACGTTGGATTATTCGTTGTAAATTCTGATGTATAAACTGTTTGAACAACTGTTGAAGTATTCACTAACGAAAAAGAAAATCGATTTAATTTTATATCAAATAAAAATAAATATAAATAATTTGAAATTTTATTTTCTCTCTCAGATACATTTACTGGAAGTGATATGAATTTTAGTCTCTATCGAATAGAAATATCTGCGTATCATTTTATAGATTTAGTTTATCTCAATTTTCTATCGATAATGAATAAGTGCAGCTGATTATCTATTTAAACACTATAAATACTCACGAATACGATTGAAACCAATATAACTTGGACCGAATACTTGAATGGAAAAGTTCCCTATCAAATTCGGAGACGATGTTGTCATTACTACAACATATATCATGTTGGCTTGAAGAATAGCTGTGACTTTAAATTGGCCTTGATTTTCATAATCTTTATTATGGCTCAGCACATTTTCTGACACATCGAATGGATCGAAGTTATTCGTGTATATATAAGCATGTTAGCGTCAACGGTTATAACATCATGACGCTACACTATATATAGG
>CAJNOI010000012.1:618370-641702 GCA_905250115.1 Adineta steineri | reverse complement strand
TTGTTAGAATAAAAACACAAGAAATTTCTGAATTTCAATCCTGTTACTACTTACTTATGTTTATTCATCATAACCTCCGTTGTTACTATAAAAGTGCACACATTCACATCAAAATTCATACTTTTTTTTCATTTCATTGGTATAAAATAACTAAACAAAGAAACGTTCTCTTCTACACAGAATGTTTGATCGGTTGTATTATTTCATATTTTTTATTCTCATTCTACTTATTTTGAAACCTACGAATGTCTATACCGTTACTTGTAATTTCCAAGGTATCAATATTACTAAAAATGACTGAGATAAACTGTGTATGATATATTGTTTAAATTTAGAAGAAAAAACTTGTAATTCCTCCAATGGGACTTGGTGTTGTCCAGGTTGTAAAGCTTCTTAGAAAATTAAATTTATTATTTATACATTCGTTTCTCATAGATGTTTCTACCTGTGAAAGTTATAGGTCATGTCGTGTTGCTATCATCATGCCAACACTTTCTCCAGTTACAACATCAAGTATTTTTAGATCAAGAACATATGAGACTATATTCTATTCTGTGATCTGTTGAACATTGTGGAAACAGTTTCATCAAAGTCCTTTATTTCACGACGATTTAGTTAACGGAATTCCTATTAGTTACGAATAGTTCAGAATGGGCTCAATTCCGTTAGTTGGATCGTCGTAGAATAAATTGAATTTTTTGAATGATGTTAGAGTTTGCAGAATCGGATGAAACTGATTCCACAATGTTAAAATGCAACGTCATTTTTCTTAGGTACAACATCCATACTTGTTCCTGGAATTATCATCGGTGTGATATTTATCATGGCTGTTTGTCTAACTGTTGTTGGTTGTATTTGCAACATACGACGAAAGCGACATTCACGATTTTCTACTATTAATAGGATGAACCAAAGAGTTGTATATCAAAATGGACAACAATCTATAGGAGACTCGACAGTACTTTTTGATGTTCAATCTAATTATAATTCCAATACTTCAACTCCATTTCCACCAAATTCTTCTAGACCTGAAGCGCCACCACCACCTTATGAAGCTGCAAATACTAATTCTCTAATCAAATGTCCATCAGAACCGCCACCACCACCGTATGAAATAGCAACGATTGAACAGACGATAACATAACTTCAGTTGCAATTCTTATTCAACTATCTAATCAAAATCTATTTCAAGAGATAAGAATAAAAATTTCACAAATAATATTTTTCCGCACATTTGATTGCATATGAACAATTTAATAATAATAAAAAACTAATCATCTTTGTAAAAAAAAGTGTTTTTGTATTCGTTTTTTATTGTTCATATTACACATAATCATATTTTATCTACACCTCCACAATTTGTTTACAGTAGGAAAAAATGAGTCATCAACGAATGAATGAGTACGTTATAAAAATTCTTTCATATAATCCAAAGATGAATAATTTGAATGAGATAAAACCAAATCTTCAGTCTTTTTACTATAGTTTAGATAGATTGGGAGCTTGCATTACACAGATCTCCATCTATTGGCATCCTATAGTATGATGTCATATTCAATGTGAATACGATATTGGGGTCAAACATGAATGAATGTTTCTTTGGTGATCGTGATACTCAACTTATGTATTATACATCTCTCGACCTTGAAAATATTCTTGGTGATCTCAACAGTAAAGATGGGGTAACTGGTTGTCATATTATCATTTTACATCGAAATAAAGTTCTTAATCGTGCTAAAGAAACAGCGACGCAGGCACTCAAACATTATTGCATCTAACGATCATATTTTTTTCTTTGTTTATAACAGGTGTTCCATGCTCAATGATGTACATAATTATGACTTGTGTCAATCTTGATCGTATTGTATCGAACATATTGTACTTTTGAGGACGACTGATTTTCTTTACGCAGAGCCTTTGTGATTTCTACTGTAATCGTTATTCATCGACAGGAAGAAAGAAAGAAAGAAAAACATGTTATTGCAAAATAAAAACTCTGACATAGTCGTTGTGCAAGTACACGTCATTCTGACTCAGCTCCTTCACATAAAATAATATATATAAAAACATTGTAACGATACACTTGTATTATTTTCTCAAACGCATAACTTATATATGGCAACTGCTTTCGATTCGAACGTTGTGAATACCAATAATCGTTGGACTATGAAAACTTTGAACTCCGAACGATTCTTATGTAATGGTCGTTTACAAATGATATTCGATATGGAGACTGGTGATATGGATGATTTTGCTACTCTTCTTCTTCTACTCGGACATCCACTGGTCAATCTCAAGGCTATTACTGTTGTCCCTGGTACGCCTGATCAAATTGGCTTTATTCGTCATGTGTTGTCACTCTTTGGTCGAGCTGATATGCCCCTTGGTGTATTCAATATGAATGCTAAACCTGCTCTATCAAGATTTCATTATAAAGTGTACGATCCTGCATTGATACAAGAATCAAGAGTTGCACTCGATGGCGCTGATGTTCTATTGACTCATTGCGATGAAAACACAATTCTTGTATGTGGAGGACCTTTAAGCAATGTTGGTAAAGCGATTAAGACCGGACAGTTTAAAGTAGGTCGATTAGTTGTACAGGGTGGATTTGCTGGTGATAATATTGTGCCTGATAAGAAACGAATAAATAGGTTCAGAGGCCTAATCACTGCTCCAGCGTTCAATTTAGATGGAGATATCGAGTCAACTATGGCTGTATTACGTTGCACGTCCATTGACGAGAAATTCTTTGTTTCAAAAAACGTCTGTCACAAAGTACATTACACGAGAGATACTCACAAGGATCTCGGATCAATTAAAAACAAAAGTTTATCGTTGAAAGAAATACATCGTGTTATGGGAATTTATCTGCAGCGGTCGGATATATACGGGAAAATATTTCACGATCCTTTCGCAGCATGTTGTGCAATCGATCCAACCATTGGCGAATGGCGAGATGTTGAATTATATCGAGATGAAAATACAAATGAATGGGGATCACGAATAGTCGCTCAACCGAATATCAAGATCATTGTAGACTATAATCGAACAAAGTTTCTGGATACACTTTTTGCATATGCAGAATAGAGTTTTTTATTCCGATTCCGACTACCGCTTCGAAAACCTTTTTTGTAGTGCAGCCACTCGAGAACTGCGGCGTCGGATTTCGGAGGGCAGTGCAGTTCTCTAGTCGTAATGATGATGTTTTTTTGCTTCGATTGATTATAAAATTTGAGTGGCTATGCTAAATACATAATTACCACTCGTTTCCAATGAATTCGATCATGTAAAACATTTGATTTATCGTGCAAAATCTCTATAACAACACTTCAAAAGCAAGATTAATGATTTTACTTGATTCAACTAAACTTTGTTTACTAATTATTTAATTTGTCTAATATATTTTAAATCCAAAATTATTCAGACAATCTTTCCATGTATGACAAGTCACTATTCACTCAACTTGTCAAATGTCTTGTCATTTCATCAGATTAAAAAAGTCGGTTAATTGTAAATAAATAGGTTAAATAATTTTTTTTAATAATAAAAAAGGGTTTTGGAAAATAATTAACTAATACTACACAAAAAAAAGTTTTTTTCTGTCGTTTTATAAATTATGCTTGAGAAATTCCTTCAGTTTGTCTTTTCTTAATGAATAGAGTATTAGGATTTCTTCCTACAGCCATTGACATACGATATTGATTTGTCGCAGTTTGATCGCGCTGTTGTGGAATCCTTGGCATATATCTTTCTAAAGCAAGCGATGTCAAAATAAATTTTATAACTCGTAAAAATATACGTTTTGTTTCAATACGAAAAATAGGTCCAGCTAATGTATAAATAAAAAATCCAACAACTGGATTAAAATATATAAAAACACGAGCTAATGTGTCAGCAAATGTATTAATAACCATAAAAGATGATGATCGAGAAAAATTTGCTACAATTGCATTAAAAAGAGTATCAAATGCAAATGGAGCTGTGCATATAATACTAACAATGACTTGAATTAAAAGCATTTTCATCAATTCACGATCTTGTGTACGTAAACGTTCATTTCTTACATTATTGTTTTGAGGTACAACTTGAATACGAACTTTTCGAATATTTAAAATAGTTAATAAACCAAATATACCCATGAAAATCGGTGGTAATAAACATGTAAAAATAAGAAAGAATATTGAAAATATTATTGGATATATCTGTCCAACACTCGCACAAGTTAATACTGTACCTTTATAATAGGATGTATACCAAATTAATGTATGAAAATGTATTAAAAATATTAATGAAATAGTTATTAAAATAATCTTTCGAGCTGTAGATACATTACTCAATTGACGTAAACGAATGTTACGAGAACTTATAAGATATCGATCAAAACTTGCAAGAACAATTGACCATTGATCAAGACTAAGAAAAATATACACAAAATATATACGTAATTTACAAAGAATAACACTTGTATTGGAGAAATCTATTTGCCATCCACTTGAAAGTAGGCGTGAAAGTAAACTACTATATAGAAAAAAAATATTACCAATTGATGAAGCTAAAAAATAAAGTGAACATGGATTGTTACGAAGAGTACGACGAGTAAATATTAATATATTCATTAGATTTCCAAATGTACCAACAATAAGTTGAATACTTAGAATAATACGATTGACTTCAATTGTAATCGAAGGTAATCTTGCAATAATATCATCACTCATTTCTAGTCAAATGATAATATGATAGATAAAAGTAATATTTCTCTTTTAACGACTGACTTGTTCTATTTATTCAAATGAGAATGAATGACATATTTCTTCTATAATCATCCTTGTCAGATTATCTTTTTTCCGTATTTTTCTTTTTATAAAATAAATAAATCTTATACATTTCATTATCATACTAACATAAAAAAACTACGAAGTTTTTAATATTATTATGTCACTTAAATGAAATAGTTCGTTGATTATTCTACGATAAATTATAGATTCATCTAACTTTTCTTTACTATTGGCTCCAAAATAATTTTTAAATAAGTATATATTCAATAATCATTCATTAAGATCATACTTCTGAAATTGCGTTAGTAACTTTATTTGATCTATCCTTCTGTCTATCTTTTTTTTAAATCTTTTTAACATCAACTTATTAGTTTTTTTATCGGATTAAGATGTTTTTTATTTTGACGCGCATTATATATTTCAGACATTAAGTCAAAAATTTACTTTTGTTTGTCTGACTTACAGTAGGACGTGTAAACCCACGTATTCTTTATCGTCAATAAATGTGACGCAAATAGTGCAGCTTGAAGAAGGAAAAAGAAATGAGTAATAGGTTTGCGCACTATCTAAAAATAAGATTTGATATGACGCATATCAATATATGTGAACGAAGGGCGTGCCTATTTCGAACTAATATTAAGTAAATAAATACACGCACTTTTTCATAATTGCTCATACTGAATAATTCTCATTCTCATTCAATCAACTTCGAATACAAGCGAGATGCGTTTCTTTTTGAATTTCCTCTTGATTATATTTGTTTGTTCGGCATTTGCAGTTGTTATGCATAAAAAGGGACATCACACTAACCATCACTATGGTAAATTCAAATCTTTTGTTTGCTAATTTATTTATTCATCGTATAGGAAAGTGTCCTGGTAATAATTATACCACTCCGTGTGGTGTATTCAACTGTCCGATGAAACCAGTTGACAATCCATGTCAGAATGGACCTACTGGCTGTTGTACAAACGATACTGCATGTTCCCAAGGCGAAAAATGTTGTTCATCAGGCTGTAGCTGTTACAGTACGTGTACCAAGACTGTCCACGGCTAGTTCAATCATGCATACATATTGTGTCTTCTCAACTGTAAACGTACACCGAAAATTAAAAAAAAACTTTTTGTCTATGTTTCATTGGTTTTCTAACTCTTGTAAATTTATTAATATTTGTTTTAATAAAACTTATCATTAGAGTACTCTTTTAACAACACAAAAAGAATAGTAATATATAATTGACGAACATGTTACATGAAAGGAAAGAGATGATCTCGTTTCAAAAGCTGCGTGTTCACATATATGTAAACAGAACTTTCTTGGTAAATAGAAAGGAAGTTAGACCCAAATTCGACAAAATCCTGTATTGATTCGCCTAGACACTTGTTTCAAGTACAACTCGATAAGTTTTATCCAATGATATGATTAGATTTTCTTAACCAAATTTGAGAAGATCAAAGTTTTGAATCCGTAATATGAATCTGATTGAATTTCAATACTTGGTTAAATATCAGCAAAGTTGAAACCAATTAGTCATATTAAACGATATGATCGAAGAAATTACATATCGTACAATTATATTAAATAATGTTAATCAATACATTTTCATTAAAAAGACAATTAATCGTTTCACTTCAGTATACTGCTAGCGATGTCTATCAATAATTTTTTCTGTCATTAATTACCCACACTCACACTCTATAGATAAATGAAAAGTGAAAAAAGTTTTCAGACATCTTCCGATTTATTGAAGATAATTGTAGCTGATATATTGTATATTAAATTACAATCGAAAATTGATCATAAGTACTTCTATCATGTTCAAGTAAATACTCATATTGCAGACGTTTCTGCATTTTGTCCACAGAAACAGTGACACGTCCATATCCATATGCGAGCATTCGGGATATACTCCACCAAGGCTGTGGTTCTATCCATTTATCGTTATCGAATGTTCCACCAGTTCCTTGTACAATAATGACAGGAGAATTAACATTGGCATATGTGTTATTGACAATGGTTGTTGTATTGTCATAGAATACTCGTTCATATACATGCATGTGACCTGTAATGACCAGTTGAACTTGATATTTAACAAATAAAGGATAAACTGTTTCAAATAAAGGCGAAGTCGGTAAGTGTTGACTAAAAATAAACAAAATGATTTGAAAAGATAATTGTGTAAGAAAGTACTAAACATACTCGAGTTCAGATGCATCTGAACACAATAAAGGTCTATGTGTAACAACGATAACGAACGGTTGTTGTGCACGATTTTCATTAGCCTTAGCCAGATCATTAATAAGCCATGCATACTGAACACTACTTTTGCTATAGTCATGCTTCAAAATAAAGAAAAATCGTATATCTGTGTGTATACATGATAAAGGTAGTTTACCTGTGAGCTCAATGAGACCCAATGAACCGGACCGATATTGAAGCTGAACCAGAAATTGTCTAAACCGGCACTTTCAGGACCAGGCATACGAAATCGATTACGATAGACTGTATAATTGTAGTAAGCTTCGTGATTACCTACATTTGTCATATATGGTACTATCGATGAGATTGGCTCTACTTGTCTTCCCCAAGCATCCCAAATTTCCTAAACGAAGTTAAGAAGAAACAGAGAAAGGTTTTTATTATCTTCTATATGGACGTACAGAGATCTCGTCTGTTGAACCAGTACCAGCATAGCTAATATCACCCACGTGCACGACACTTGAGAACGGTGTAATCTGATGATCCTCTTTGATCTGTTTAGTTACAAGAAAACCGGCTGGAATAATAGTACCCATGTCGCCCATAACAGCAAATATGTGTGTTGAAGCGTTCGAGCAGTCTGTTTTAAAACTGTTCTCGTCTGACCATG
Source organism: Adineta steineri (assembly GCA_905250115.1). Lineage (NCBI taxonomy): Eukaryota > Metazoa > Rotifera > Eurotatoria > Adinetida > Adinetidae > Adineta > Adineta steineri. Next base: position 634,054 of record CAJNOI010000012.1, on the reverse strand, counting down.
CATTGGCGTTTCCAACTCTGAATAGTAAAAGAATGAATGAAACCGATAAAAGGTCAAACCATTGTATATTTACCGGTAGTAATATGTCTGACATTGTTTTAACTCTGTCATCCAAGCCTCAAAAATAGTTCCTTTCCATCCACCAATTCCGACATCATAAGTACGATTCGTAGCCGCCTGCATATGGGTGTAGTTACCACTAATAGTTCCATATCGAACTAAAGACGATGGTTCATGCTTACTCTCACTACCTTTTACAATCCATATGACGATCATAGTAGACCAAGTACCATCAGCGAGTAAAGATAGATGAATTTGCTAAGAAAAATAGAAAAAAATATTTCACTAAAACTCAAATACAAGGAACGAACTTGTGGAGCGTTTCTTGCCGTGACAGTGTCAAGTTCTGCGTAGGTTTTACGAAATTGTTGCCAAGAAATAGTGAAAGGTTGTTCTTCTTCGTTTATCTCAAGTTTCATGGTACGTTTCATTCTACGAACTATATGGTTGAGATCTGGCATAGCGTCTTCCGGTTCGATGTTATGAAAGTAATTTTGTAATTCATAGACATCAAGTTCTTCATTTGCATTTACATCAACACGTCGAAATATCATTCGAAGTGGTGATTCGTCGACTACAAAAGAAACAAGCAGATCAGTCAAGAATCAAATGTAAAAAAACGTACCTTGATTCAGTGGGTTAGCATTTAGTAGCGTTATTATTAAAAACGAACATAAGAAATAGGAAGTTAATTCCATCTTCGTAAATCACCTTACAGTTTTTAATTTATAAAAGTGCAAGTTTTTGAATAAATAGAATACTTATATCTATTGCGCTCGTAAAAAAAAGAATGAAAGAAAAAATTAGATGAAGTCGTATCACTGCATATTGTCTTAGTCTGATAAGTAAAGCAAAACAAGCTTTTTCTCGAACGATGGAGAGAAAAAGCGATAAGAACTAACCTATTATGACAGTGACGCGTAAATAAGAGGTATGCATTGTTTTTACCTTCAGTTTTATCAATTTTTTAAAATCTAACTCGCCAAGATTTGGATCAATGGATTGCAGAAGTCAAAAAGAGCTATCCAATAGCATTAGCAATTAATCCATGCAAGTAAAGTGAAATGTATTAAGCAAAACGAATTTATCAAAATTTGAATAGAGCTTAATTACTTGCATCTATAGCATTCAAACAGTTGGCTGCCATGTTGATAAAATGATCAGAATTGCTGATAATAACTTTGTTGATCAACGAATTGTTGACAACAAATATTTAATATTTTGCACACTCTATGTGAATGTCTGACCTGTTTGATGTCGAAAGCTTTTTAATTAAATTTTATAACTGATTGCTATCTCATAAGATAGTTTTTTTAAATAGAGAAATCAAAATTACAACGTCTTCTTTTATTTGATAATTACTGTTTGGAAAAGCTCTAGCATAACATCACATAAGTACAAGTCAATATTGTGAATGATGTAATCACATTTATATTCAATGTAATCTCTTTGAGATGCCACAATGATGTTATGACAAAAACTAAGAATGAATATCAAGTATTCTGTCGACAAATCGATTTGAATGTCGATTCTATTGATGTGGAATTTTCATCTCTGCTCATAACTACTCCATACTCATATCTATGCGTATTAACCTTCATATCACCACACAGTATCCAAGCGAACGCCAAAACAGCTATATTTTACCTAAGTCTCACGTAGTCGTAGGTTCATTCTTGCACTTCTAGATACACATCAAAGAATACTAGTCTACACCAATCGCCGACCTTATCGCATTCGTTTCAGGTTCTTGTTTTTCTTGATTTTCAGACAAGATTCTTTTCTGATGCTTGTTTTTCTTCCTTGAATTCTTATCCTTCTTGATTTTCTTGTCTGTTTCTGATTATATTTAAAAAGCCTTTTTCAGATTATTAATATATCATTTTCATTTCATTTTATTATAAGCTATCCAAACGATATACAAAAAAATGTAAAAGAACAAAAACTACTTTAAATTTCACATATTTTTGAAGTAGTTTCAATCTTTAATAAAAAAAAAAGAACAATATAAAAAAAACTTATTTTTTTCCAATTTCATTATTATCGTGAGCATCTGGTATTTTTTGGCTTGTTGTTGTTGTCGTGTTTCATTTACTTGTAATGAATTTTTTATTGTTTGATTATTTGTAAAAATAGCTGCTGGATGAAGTTCATGAACGTATGCTAAATAATCTTTAAAACAATGAATATTCAAATATTAAAAGTAATCAACGTTTTAAATATATCTTACATAACAATATATCAAATTCATCTGGTTGTAGATCGTTGAATGATGCTATATCATCATATCCAGCACGTACTAAAGATCGAACAGTCATTTTCAATGATGCACCACGTTGAATATGAGACACATCAATTCCATTTTATTCTTGCAAGTAACGAAAATATCCATTAACAAGTATTTTACACTTTGTATGTGATGATAGTTCTAAAAAAAAAGAAGATATAAAGTCGACATTAAATTTTACCTATACGAAGAGGATTATTAAACAATAGTTTTATAAATGAATCGATATTTTCTTCGTCAATTATATGTAATACTTTCGTCGATAGTGAAAAAATCTAGAAAAAAAATAGAATATAGAGATTCGAATATGAAAAACATCGAAATGTGTTTAATAAGGATTGTTTTCTTGATATCAAATAAACTTTCACTATATATCCAATTAAAATAATAACTTACTAGATGTCGTTTAAATTAAATAAATGCTTTAGGAAAAGAAAATAATCTAAATGAATTTGTACTATACTTATCAAGTCAATAATGATTATGAATAAATAACATTCAAATAATGCTTTTATATATGTTATAAACAAAGACCATATCACATGTTGTTCATCTTGGAAAGCTAACAAGAATCTTGTCTAAAAATCAATAACCTAGAAAGAATCGGGCAAGATCGGCAACTGGTGATACTGATCCGTCACAGAGAATGAAAGAATATGAAAGAAAAGGATAATAATGGCAAAAATAATCTGAGTACAAAGTATCGCATGATGTACGAAATAAGGATAAAAAAGATAAGGATAATATAGAATGAGAAGAAAAAGTAAGAAGGGAACAAATATCGTTATAATAAAGATGTCAAAATTATCAGTACAATACATAAATAAAATATATCATTTTAATAAAGATATCAAAACTATCGTTAGAATAAGAATAGAAAAATTATCGTTATAATAAAGATATCAAAATTTTTCTAAATTTAACATTTATCGAAAGATCTTTAAGGACGAATATGAGTTTTGGTACATTCTTTCATCTTCTTTTTATTCTCAGTACTTTTCTTAATGTATGTGAACTTTGAAATGACATGATTAATGTGTTTTTCTATTACGCACATTTCTCTTCTGCATGCGATTAATGAATGACTCTTTTGTGTATGATGTGATTTAATGTTTGCTCTTCTTCACGTGTTTGTCCTTAAATCCGGTACTTTTTTGATGACCACCTGACGATCATTACTTATAGTATATAAGGAACGATAAAAGTATGATTCTCAATATTCGAAATCAACACTTTATCTGACGATTCTTTATTCAAATAATCTTTTCATATTACTTTTGTTACGGTCGTAATTCTTGGGTAAGATTAATTTTTTGCTTATTAAATTTTGTTTTCTTCCTATATAAAGATTTTCACTAAAATTCATTCATTATATATTGTGAAGTAATCATCATTCGGAATAGTCTGACAATATGATACTTTTAAATTTTCTCTTCATTGAGTCAACGAATTCCTGAATTTTGCAAATAGTTGAACTCATTCGTCGTTTAGAATGTCAAAAGTTTTTATAAAGGACATGCTCATATAAGAAAAAGTATTGATCTATCTTAAATCTTTCAAAGATATGCCAACACCTTTTCTTATAGATTCCTACCCTTTTAAAGTATGACTTGAGAGATCTCTGACTTCTCCAACTCTATCGTGTTCGAAAAAGACAAAATATCTATATTGAGAAAGAATTATTTACATGAAATATATTTGTTTTTTTCTTAGAATTTGGAATATACACGCATTTGTTATCATTTGCATTGCTATTTAAATGTCTCGACTGGTATTATTTATTCTTTTGGTGTTTGTTTATTTGTGTAATTCACAATATCCACCATCTCCATTTGGCAAACCGCAAGATATTTGTCCAACAGGAAATAATCAACCATATAAGGTTGATAATTTTGTAGGAACACCATTTATTTTGACACCATTCACGAATGTTTTTACAAATCCAACGATTCTTAATGCATCAACTAAAACTTGTCGTCCAGATGGACATTGTATGTTTGCTTATACAATTGATATTTATGATACAACATTAAGACCTTTTGATCAAGCAGTGGCTGAATGTACAAAAAAAGGAGGAACAAAATTTTTAACTTATAATGGTTTAATACCAGGACCAACACTTCGTGTTGCTGCAGGACATGAATCAATTGTTCGATTCAATAATAAAATCAATAAATTATTTCCACAAAGTTTTTCTCCTTGTAATGGAAGTAGAAGAGGTCGACCAATTAGTGTTCATCATCATGGTTCAGCAAGTATTCCACCGTATGATGGATGGGCTGAAGATGAAACTTGTTATTTAGAAACAAAAGAATATGTATATCCAAATAATCGTCCAGCAACTAATTGGTATCATGATCATGCACTTCATATTACAGCTGATAATGCTTATCTTGGTCTTGCTGGTTTACATTTAGTAACTTCAAAATTACAATATGGTGGATGTGGTGAACCATGGAATTTAGAAGATATTGAAGAAAAACATCTTATTCTACAAGATAAAGTACTTGATGCTAATTGTCAATTATTTATTGATCCAGAAAAAGCACGTAACATAAGTTTATATGGTGATATAAATTTAGTATCTGGAATTCCATTTCCACGAATGCCTCTTGAACCAAAATGGTATCGTTTTCGAATTCTAAATGCTGCAGTATCTCGTCCATGGTTATTGAAAATTTTCAATTCAAAATATGAAGATATTTCCAAAACATATTGTAAAATAATTGCATCTGATGGAGGATATCGAATAACACCTATACCATTTCCAGATACAGGATTATTAGTTGGTGTTGCTGAAAGATATGAATTTGTATGTGATTTTACAACATTTGCAAATCAAATTTTATATTTATGGAATGATAAAAATAATGATTGGATGCAAGGTGTACCTTATTTTTGTTATAGTCATTTACTTTCAAAACTTGAAATAGCTCCTACAACATCTGATTCACCACCACAATTTAATGAAAATATGCCAATGCCAATACCAGAAAGAACAATAACACGTGTTTTAAATATGTCGGATTATGATACAGCACTACAAATGGCAAATAAAGGTAAATTTCATCGACAAATGGTATTTTCACAAAGTAATAATAAATGGATGATTAATGGTGAAACTTGGGATTCATTTAAAATTGCTGCTGCTGATGTTGGACAAAATACATGGGAACTTTGGTATTTTCAAACTGGTGGTGGATGGTTTCATCCTGTTCATGTCCATCTTGTTGATTTTTATATGATTAAACGTGAAGGTTCGGGTGGTATAAGAAGTTTTGAATCAATGGCAGCAAAAGATGTACTTTATCTTGGTGCAAGTAATAAAATTTATGTTTTAGCAAGATTTGGTCCTCATAAAGGTGATTATATGTTTCATTGTCATAATCTTATTCATGAAGATAATGATATGATGAGAGCATATCGTATTATTGATAGTCAAAATGGAATCAATGCTGGATCAGCACAACCATTTATTCTTAATGGTTTTGCAAAAATTGTTTATAGTAATTGGTTATATGCTGATCCAATGTTAAATCTTACTGCTGCACAACCAACAGTCAACATGCCAACATTTAATTCAGCTTATAAACAAAAAATGTTAGATATGAATATTTATAGAATCTTTTATCCAAGAAATGAGACTGATATTCCTTTAAATGGTTTTACAAATCCTTGGAGATCAACTTGGTGTCCAGCATAAGATCATTCAAAAGTATAATTGAAAAAAAATAAACATTAAAATTTTAATTTTCTTTCTTTCCTTCTTTCTCTTCATCTCTTCAATTAATCAGAAAATATCTATACATGATTATCATCTGTATTGTGATTTCCTTCTTTAGTTTCTCTTTCTTTATTGTTTTTTTTAACTTTTTTTTTCGAAAATAAAATATCCATTATCTAATTTATTTCATTATTCATTACATGTGTTAAGATACAACAGAAGGTAAGATGAAAGTGTGTGTGTATATGAAGTACTACAACTACTTTCATTGTTGTGAAGCGACTTATTAGATAACAAAATTTCTAGTTAAATTCTTAAAATTAAACCAAGATAACAATACTTTGAGAGTACAGATATGGATGATTGAAAGTACGAGTATGGCGTTGATGTGTATATTTGGGTACAGTTGTATTCTACTCATACCCACATCTTATTTTAATAAGAAAATAGATAATTTATTCATTTCCATGATAATAGTATCGTAATAATACAGAAAAGAATAAAGATTGTTTCACAAACTGGATATACTTAGATTTTTGACTGTAGAGTATAGTAGATATATGATTCTATTTTTAATATAAAGATATTTGTATTGTAATGGAGAAAAGAATATAACAAGACAAAACATTGTTTTCTTGTGTAAAAGTATAAAATAATCTTGAATTATTATGATATGACAAATCTATTGAGTACATTATTTATTGAGAAATACGATACATAACTATATGCTCTGTTCAATGAATTTATTGAAATAGATTGATATATTCTTGATTTTAACATAAATTTCAAAATTTAATTTTTGACGAACGATCTATACTGTAGCAGTTAAACTTTGTATTATGAAAAAAAGCACAAAAATATTAATAAAGTTTATATGTTATTTCATATAAGAAAAGCATATATGATCACATGACAATTTTCTTAAAGATAAGGAATGACATTCTATAGTATAAAAGCCTTTTTTTCTCTAATTATGATGTATCAAATACGAATATTAATTGTTTTATATAAAGAGCAAAATTTTTCTTACAAAATTTAATTACAACGATGTATTTCATATTCGTTTCTGTTTTATTTATTTTGTTATTAAAAAAGAAGAAAATCTTCCACCCGGTCCAACAATTTATTCTATTCTAATACTTGGCTATTTATATTCACTTGGTAAACATCCTCCAGAAATGTTATTAAAATCGTGTTAAAATCGTTCAAATGATATAATTCATTGTTATTTTGGACAAGAATGAGTAATTATAATAATCCTCATATGACCACCTAGGATTAAAGCGGACCCCAAGACACTTCTATTTTACCCAGATCTCACATTTCTAGATATCTATCAAAGAATATGAGTCTAACTTATTGATGATATCAACGTCTTCGATTTCAACATCTGTGATGCAATAAGATAGATTGAAATATCTATGTACTTGTTTTCATCGCTTGGACTTCGAATGAACTCCATAGAGTAGAGTTAATTACACCTATATTATTGATGAGATATTACTTGAATTCGATCTCTGATGAACTCATTGATGTGTATAAAATATTTTTGTGTTATATCATGAACATTCAAAAGTGAATGGAACTTCATTTTTGTATCATCCTAAAATTCATAGTTTGGTGGAGATAATAAAGAATAAAGATCATAAGAAAATTATATATAAAAATATTCTTTCTTTTTAATTTTATCTATAGCGATGTTTTATACATAATTGTAATCTTTTCTTTACAACTTGATAGAAATTTTACTCTCACTGTTTGTCTAACTCAAAGTTATGGTGGGGTCCACATGGATCTCAATGAAGAGAACCATCAGTGTTGGACAAGTGGTGATATGAGAGCTAATCGAAGCATGTAAATTGTTTTTTTCCTTTTCTAATAACTATAATAAAATAGATGTATAATAAACACTTTACTGCAATTTGATGAAAAGAATGAAAGTTTTTGTTTCCTGGTTTTGTCGTTTTTAATAAAGTCATTACTGACGATGATTTGACTGTAGGCTCAAAAAAGTATAATAGTTTCTTTTTCTTTTCTTTATTATATATGAAAATATAGCAGACGATGCTGTGACTGAAACTTCAAGAATGTGTAGTAGTTTTTTTCTTTTATCCTTTACGAAGACATAACTGACGATGATTTTACTGTACGCTTTGGAAAAGAACAACACACTTCTTTCTTTCTTTCTTGTTAATGATGAAAGTGATAAATGACGAACACTACCGCAAATTTAAAAAAAGAAAGACTTTTCTTTTCTTCATATAGTATTTGTTTATAAGTAGCAGGCTTGATGCTTTCCACGAGTTTCTAAAAAGTCATATGATTTCCAAAATTTGTTGATTTTCTGGTAAGTTATATAAAATACCATAAAAATCGTTATAGAGCACGAATGATTTATGAACTTCGAATGATAAAATGAAGGAAAATTTTCTGTATACAAAAATATCAAACATATGTGTATCAATATGTGATGTATTATTCATTTTTGAAGAGACAAAAAAGAACGTCTGAAAATGTATTTATATTGTCAGTCAAATTCGAAACCTCACACAAGTGACTGAAAACTAAAGTTGAAGAATATCGATGTATACTCGAACAAAATTTAAAAAATTAGGATTTTTGAATAATTCTTGTTTTTTTATATAATTTTCTTTTAGACTCTTCTACTTTTACAATTTTCTGTTTGCCGTTAATGACGGGCAGAGGTTTTAGACCGCTTCGCGCGATTTTTTTGAGATTCTTTGGCACATATATTACTGTCAAGGAAATTGAAGTACGTAATACATACATTGCAGTCATCCATCGTATCCTTCAATTTTTAGTTGCTACTTACATTTTTCTGTAAGTTACATATATATATATGTATAGTAACTTCATAAATATTTCTCTTTCTAGTTATATCGTATGGATAAAAAAGGGATATCAAGATGTTCAAGAACCATATGGCTCGAGTATTAGTAAAGTGAAAGGCATAGCACGAGTTTCAATTAGTAATTCAAATTTTAATGATGGTAAATTTCATTGATTTAGCATCGAATAGAAAATGACTTTAGTTGATGTTTATGAACATTTTTAGATAACGTCAAACAATCGTTATGGGATGCAGCTGACTATCTAATTCCTCCTATAGTATGTAGTTTTGTTCATTGAATTTTAAAACTAATATATATTTTCTAGGAAAACAATGCTTTTTTCATTGCTACTCGTAAAACAGTTACTTATAAACAAACAGTAGGTACATGTGCAAGTGTAAGTTAAACAATCGAATATACTTTATATGATATACTATTACATTTGAGTATAGGCTATGAGTGAAAAATTATTTTGTAATTCGACACAAAATCCATGTGAAAAAGGTCTTCCAGCACCTAATTCATTAGGTATGTGTTGATTTATGATAATAATTTTTTTACATCATAGGTAGAATCTTTGATCTTATACAGGTGTTTTGACTGGAAACTGTGTACCAGTTAAGAAAAATATGAAAAAAAAAGTTTGTGAAATAAATGCATGGTGTCCAGAAGAACTTACAGATTCAATGTAAGATTTTATTTATCATTCTTTTCTGCACATTCATTATTTTTTTTCTTAAAAGACATTATAAAATTAACATCGATGATTTACTAAATTTTACTGTTTTCATCAAAACGATTGTCACTTTCACACAATATGATATTAAAATGTTTGTATTTTTTGTTTGAGTATTAACTGATTTTTTATCTTAATGATCTTTGCAGAAGAACTGTCAAGAAAAATACAGATTTTTCGTGTCGCTTCAACATGGATACTGATCCACGTTGTCCCATCTTTTCTATTGGATATATTCTTCAAAAACTCCATAGCCAAGATTCGAAAATTGATCTAATAGATCTATATCACCAAGTAAGTATACTTACGAAGTGATTTGAAAAAGAACTAATATTGATTTTTCTTTAGGGTGGTCTCATTGAAATACAACAAAAGTGGAAATGTAATTTCGATTCTGATAGTGAAAAAAAAGAATGTTTTCCTACGTTCTATTTCAATTTATTACAAAGTGGAAGCGATGAATTATCTCCGGGTATCAATTATCGGTAGAACATATACGAAAATTTTATTTAATGACTATACATTCTTATTTTATTGATAGATTTGCTGAGAAATACAATATTAACAAAACAGAATATCGAACATTAACGAAAGTATATGGTCTTCGTTTTGTTTTATCGATTAGAGGTAAAGGAAGACGATTCGATGTTGTTCGTTTGTTTGTTGCAATCGGTAAGTGTTTCGATTTTTGTTTAAAAAGAAACTACTTAACTTCTCTAATCAGATCTATTTTCATGAATTTTTAAGGATCTGGAGTTGGTTACACGATATTTGCACAAATAATATGTGAAATTATTCTTAGGCGATGTCATAAATATCGTGATGAATATCGTCGACATAAAGTCAAAATATGTCGTCTAAATCTATCTACAAATAATAACAATCCGACAGATCTTGTACGAATATTTGTTTCTTATTGTATTTTTATTGAATTGTATTTTTAGGCAACAATAGTCGATACTTTTTTGGCTGAACCTTCAGTTCTACCTGAAACAATACGTCAATCTGATGTGTAGTAGAAACAATAGAAGAAACAGTTTATTAATTAATAGGATCGATAATCCAATATAAACCAACATTCTTTTTTTTTCTCAGAAAATTCGTTAAGATTCTCTTTTACTTACACTGTGTTAACATGAATACAAGTAACATGGTTCATACGTACTAAGCTCTCTACTGGAAGATATGAATCAGAGAAGAGCATGATATATCATCTATGCAAACACGCATACCTTCACTCACCCTCTATTAACTGTTGATATTCCTTGTTTTTTTTTATGTATTGTGTTCAATTCTTATCTTCTTTGAAACACTATATGCCATATGTCTAGTAAATAGTGAAAATTTAATTCAATAGCATGTATAATACAGATATATTTTTATTAGATTTTGCGACTAAGCTTATTTCTGTTTTATTCAACATATATATAGTTCTTATATAAATCTGTTAAACTAAAATATGTGTCATTAATATGGTTATTAGTATGAATAACTCCTGAGAATCCTTCATCTGAATATAATCATCAAGTATGAAAAAAATTGAAGAATTTTAACCGACCATTTCTAACTCTTTTCTCTGATTCCGATAAAATATTACAATCAATAGTACCAGGTGCCAAAAATCAATCACATACGATAATTACTGAAGCTGGACATTTCTTACCAGAAGATGAACCGCATGAAATTGTTGAACATCTTATCGAATTCATTAAAGATAATTCTTTAATAGTTACCCGATTATAACTGCAATGGCACTTAAATAAACTTTTGTTTTAATTTCACAGCAATATGAAAAGACTATTTCATCATTCATATTAAAAAGAATTTTCTTGAGTTTGATCATTAAGTAAAGACAGCTTCACAGAAAAATGAATATTGGTGAGATACATGAATCAACGAGAAAGCTGCAGCGCCATCTAACACAATATGTTGTAGCTAATTAAAGTGGGGTTTTTTGAGTAAAACTCAATATTTCAAAAATAGATAAAACAATTTAAATGAAAAAATCGGTAGTTTTTTACTAAAGGACCGCTTACTGTTGGTTTTGATAAAACAAAAATGATGATATGGGCTATATATACAACAGCGCACTTTATACAAGAAGAAAAGAAAAACACGTCTTGTTGTCTCTCCGATAAGCAAAGAAGAAAATGATGCCTGACAGTATATACCATATATTCTACTGCTTATTCATATATTTATTTTATATAGAAAGAAACAAACGGTTTAAAGTAAAAAGTAAGTGATAAACGTTGTTTTTGTTGGTTGACGTTAATTGTAAGAGAACGATGATTTTTCTATTGATTCTTGCTGTTATAATTCTACTAATATGGTATATGAAAATGAAATATTTTACTCTACGTGGTCCAATACCTGGTTTGTCACCTCATTTTTTCTTTGGCAATACAATTCAGTCTGGATTGGTATCGAAAGCCTTCAGTTTTCATGAAGTTTATGGGAAATTCAAAACTCGTTTTGGTGATGTTTTTCAATTTTGGCTTGGACCTTGGCGTGTCATTGTTGTAAGTAATATTGTTGATGTGCAACACATATATACTCATCGCAATATCTACGAGCAAGCTGATATGTTGGTGAAACAATTCACATTATTCCTTGATGATGCTCTCCTTTGTTTGAAAGGTTGATTTTTCTTCTTCTCTTCTTAGTGAAGATTTAATATCATCATTTGTAGGTGCCAAGTTCAAACGACACGCCTCACTCACTATACCCTTACTTCGTCGTAATAAAATTATTCCGAATTTTGACTTGATCATTGATTGCACTGATAAATTATTGTCACAATGGCGCGCCGTTCCTTCAAATCATATCCATCTCGATATCCCTCAACAGTGTCGAAATCTTCTTCTGCTCATATTTGGATTTCTTGCATTTGACTACGATTTGAAGACATTGGATAATACTGATAATAATGAACTCGCTCAAGCAGTTAAAGATTTCATGGAAAGTATTTATCCTGTTTTCTTTTTACCAAAATTCGCAGCCTTTATCTATCTGCGATTGAGTCGTCGATATCAACGAGCACGAACTATTATTCAACAGTATGTATATCGAATAATTGATCATGAATTGATTGATTGTTCAGAAACGACAGCAGAGCGGAAGAGAACAAGTTTAATTGCTTCGTTGGCTTCCGCATTACAAGATGATGAAAAAACAGAAATGGCTAAGAGTGAAGAAGAAAAAAAAGGTTAGATTTATTTCTTATAGTATATCATACTAACAGTAATCGCTCATTTATCTTTATTTTAATATAGGTCTCAATCGAAGTGAAGTGCTGCATGAAGTATTATTCTTTCTTTTAGCTGGTTATGAAACGACATCGACTGCTCTAACATGGTTTATACATCTAGCAAGTAAACATCCACGAGTCCAACAAAAAATCAAAGCAGAATTATTAGAAAATAATTGTAAGGAGGATTTGTCTGTGGAACATCTAGATTCATTGGTTTATCTGGATTGTGTTATCAAAGAAGTATTGCGCTTTTGTCCACCAGTTAATGGTTCAGCTCGTACATTAACAATGGATGATTGTCTACCTGAGAGTGGTACTCAACTATATGCAGGTGACGAAGTACTTATTCCATTTATGAATCTCGCACGAGATCCTCGATATTGGTCTATCGATCCAGAATTATTCTATCCCGAAAGATTTCTAGGTGAGGACAAAAATCATCAATCCCATGCATTAATACCATTCGGCGGTGGACATCGTCAATGTATTGGACAGGATTTAGCTCGATTTGAACTGAAAGTTATTATAGCAAGATTAATGCAACATGTGACATTTGGTGATGGTGGTCCGGAAGTCAATGCAGGTGGACATCTTCAAACAGCAACTATCTTGCCTAAACATATCGGTGTTACCATTCAATTCGAACAATAAAATGAACATATTTACATTCTTTTTTTTATGAATAGCCTTGCAACTCATTTAACCAAGAATATATACTGCATGAAATAGTACATCATCAGGCTTTTATTAATGTTTACGAGACAGAATTCGTTGTAATTGAAATCTTATGTGGAAAAGTTATCTCGTTACAAGCATATATAAAATGAGTAAAATTCGTAACGACAATTATCATATGATTTGATCTTATAAAGAAAGGAGTTTTCTATCTGCTTCAAATCGTTTACAATGATGTCAGTGTTTGCATGCATCTTTCCTCCTTTTATTAGAGTTGTTCTGAATTCCAAGTATTTGAGTCTAGGAAAAGGATTTGTGAGTATTCCCTTCACAATTATATGGATAATTGCTGCTGTATAAACACCATTCATGAATATTAAAGATGTAATATTATTGGATAATTGCTTTGATAAGTATTTAAAAAATATAGTAAACTGATAATAATTCTTTCTATATTCACCAGACCAAAATTCATGACATTTTAGATGTTGAATTCGATCTAAACACTCCGTCGGAAGAATTTGATATGATTCTTCCTTGATGCAAAGTAGCAGTTGAAGAGTATTTGCATTTTTCGATTGTTTTTATATCATCCAAATCTGTCTAGTAGCATAGGGTAAAGATTGATCAACATGAAGAATATCAGATATGGAAATAGTAAGCAGTGTTTGTCGAGTGCTACACCGAAAAATATAATGGGATTTTTCCATTGGTGGTGTTTTACTGATTATCTTTTTCAACGGATAATGATCAAAATCATCAGGTACTGGAACAGTTAAAATAGAATACTACGAGTCGGATAACTGTCAGACATTTTCAAACTCGGAGTCAGGTAGATAAATAGTATCGATTTGGTATCGTAAAGTATCACGACAAGTAAAGTTTTGAATGATGCTATTGAATACTTTTTCAAGATATATTCATCATACTTTGAGAATCTTCTTTTCACCCAGAGTGTTATCTGAAATTATCATTGTTTAATGATATCTTTCGATCTTTGTTTCTTTCGCACATTACGAGAATCAATCTCAATTATAGCTTTTATCAAGTCAGAAATTCCTAAATATTAAACTATCTCATTGATGATAATTCTTTTTTTAATACGAGAAGAATACACATTGAGGGTGTGGGTGGGTGTCAACATGAGAGCAATACAATACCCACACCCTCTTCACTACTTTTGATTGATTATCTCAATACTGAAGAGCATATATTTTCATCAGAAAACACTAAACTAAGCGATGTAAAATTTTACCAGGAAGTTTATCTATTGTTACAATTTAAACTTCGTCAATCAAATCTTTCAGAATCTGAACTGATAGAGTAAAACAAATATTTTACAGTCTCGTTTCTTTCGTAGAGATGGTAGGGCAAGTTTCATACGTTAAGGATCGAAAGCATGAAGCAATAATTAGACATAATTATCATTGCTATCTTTTATTCCGAAATATATTTTAATTTATTTAGAAATGTTTTCTTTTTACAATAATCGAAGTTCTCTCCTTTTAACGGACAGTACGACAACACAATACCATATTTATTTTTTGCGATGTTGCCATTTTTGATAGATACGTTCGGCTTGGTCTTCATTTACGGCTACATTTTCAGCTACATCATAGTTTATATTCGCCTCTTTCTCAGTGCCCATTGCGGCACCATTTGCACCGAAAGATTCTGTAGAAGTAGCAAATGCAAATGGAGCAGTACCGAATGCCGTATTTGAGGATGTGCCAGATCCAAATAGAGTCGACGTAGCTGCCGGTATAGTTTTCGATGACATTCCAAACGATCCAGATGTAGTAGTCGAAGGCGAACCAAATGTAAATCCAGAAGATGTAGATGCTGATGAAGTCCCCAATGGTGCACCAGATGCAAATGATCCAAATGGAGCGGTAGTTGAGGATGTATCAGATCCAAATAGAGTCGACGTAGCTGCCGGCATAGTTTCCGACGACATTCCGAATCCGAACGATCCAAATGTAGCAGTCGAAGGCGAACTAAATGCAAATGGCGGAGCGGTAGTCGAAATCGTAGAAAATATGGATGTATCAGTCGAAGGCGAACCAAATGTAAATCCAGAAGATGTAGATGCCGATG
>CAJNOI010000012.1:578060-618360 GCA_905250115.1 Adineta steineri | reverse complement strand
GTGCACCAGATGCAAATGATCCAAATGGAGCGGTAGTTGAGGATGTACTAGATCCAAATAGAGTCGACGTAGCTGCCGGTACAATTTTCGACGGCATAGCAAATCCAAATGCACTCTGCATTTCACCCATAGTTTGACAAGTTGAAGAATATGCCTTGGCAGCAGTTGACGTCATTCCAAAGTTATTTGTCATTTGTGTCGAAAAAAGATTTTTCGTTGCAAAAATATTGTTGATTCGCTTGACTTTCTCTTTATCATCAACACCTTCTGCTTCTGCTCGTTCCATTTCACGATTAATATCCTCTTCAGCGACTTGCATTAATCGATCTAAGGAAATTTCTTCACGCACACCACCAATGATCACTTTAGCTAAAAGTTTGGCATTGATCATTGGAACATACTGACCACCAGTAGTATAAGCCAGTGACATAAAAAACTCACGATATAGTGCTACAAAAAAAGATTAATTACTAAGAACAGCAAATATTTCTTGAATTAGATACTTACTGATAGAAGGTTCAACACCTACAGAGTAAAGGGTAATGTGTTTTTCTGCCATTTGTCGAACAGTTTGCACAGGATCAAGAGAACAAGGACATCCATTAGGAAAACCATCGCCATTAGGATCGAGTCCATGAGGTGGAGCATCGGCAATCAAAATACAAATTTTTGTTGATTCATCACGCCATGATAGTTTAAGAACATCATGAAGCCCATCAGCCACAGCTTCTGGTCCATCGCCACCTCCATTTGCTTGACATTGTTGTAACCAACCTTTCATCTCATTAACTTTAGCAGTAAAATCATGCACACGTGTAACAAACGTATGATCCTATTAGAAAACAATATGTTTACGATAAATATTGTTCTTCGAAATTTAATACTTACTTGAGGTGGATGATCACGATATTCGATGAGTGCCAAACGAATGTCACTTTTTTCGCTGACAACTATTTCTTCTACAATTGAACGTATATTATCTGTAGCACTAGCAATATACGATCCCATTGATCCAGTACAATCCATAACAAAAACAAGATCTATATACAAAAAGCAATCATTGAAATAATTATTATAACATATATTAAACATTTACTTACCCAAAATCGATGATTCGTGTTTAGCTAATTCAGGTCGAGTAACTTTCTCCATGTTAATTGCATTAGCCATCTTTGAATATATTCGAGTAGTGATAATTTCTTATTTGAACGAAAATGATTATAAAACGCATGACGAATTGTATGCAGGTAATTTTATACGCTGGTTTTTATTCTCTATTCTTACGTGTAGTTGTGCAACTTCATCATCTGCATGACGCATTACCAAGTGTTAATAACAAATGAGTCATCTACTCATCATATATCAGTAAGAAATAAATCTTGTGACAAAACATGGAAACTCTTCAGTCATCTTTAAAATTTGAATATTTTCTTTCACAGTGAAAGAAAGTAATTGTATCGATTAAGGAATTCAAATATTTTTTGTCAACTTATTAGTTATATCTTGTAGATAGATTTTTTAAATTAAATACGCATGTTAACTTATGACATCTACCGTTCTATACTATTTTTTGAATATACTGATTTCGTATATTAGTAGAGTTTTATTATATACTCTAGAAATATAAAATATCCATATCCACACCCTTAAGATCAAAAGCATGAAGTAATAATTAGAAATAATTTTCATTTTTATCTTTTATTCAAAAAAAATCTCTTTTTGCAATAATCGAACTTCTTTCCTATTAACCGACAATACAACAAGGCATTATCATGTTTATTTTTTACGATGTTGTCATTTTTGATAGATATGTTCAGCTTGATCTTTCATTTATAGCTACATTCTCAGTTACATCATAGTTTATATTCGCCTCTACCTCAGTGGCTAGTGCTGCACGATTTGCACCGCAAGATTCTGTAGAGGTAGCAAATGCAAATGGAGCAGTATCGAATGCAGTAGTCGAGGATGTGTCAAATTCAAAGAGAGTCGGTGTATCTACTGGTATAGTTTCCGATGGTGTACCGTATCTAAACGATCCAGATGAAGTAGGTCTTGATGTAGCAATTGGAGCTGTAGCAAATGTAGATGATCCAAATGTGGCAGTCGAGGATGTACTAGATCTAGATAGAGTCGGTGTATCTACTGGTATAGTTTCCGATGGTGTACCATACCCAAACGATCTAGATGACGCAGTTCTAGATATATCAATCGGAGGTGTAGCAAATGTAGATGATCCAGATGTGGTAGTCGAGGATGTACTAGATCCATGTAGAGTAGGCGTATCTGCCGGTACAGTTTCCGATGGTGTACCATATACAGATGAAGCAGCTCTAGATGTAGTAGCTGGAGAAGATCGAGCAACTTCCTCCATCGTAATTGCACCAGTCAGTTTTGAATGTATTCGAATAGTGATGATTACTTATTCGAACGAAAATGATTATAAAATGCATGACGAATTATATACAGGGAATTTTATACGTTGGTATTTTTTTCCCTGTTGTTACGTATGGCTGTATGATTTCATCATCTGCATGACGCATTGTCAAGTATCATATAACAGATGAATCATCTACTCATCTGTTATCGGTAGAAATATCAGTAAGAAATGAATCTTGTGACAAAACATGGAAACTTCTCAGTCACCTTGGAAATTTCAATGGTTTTTTTCACAATGACAAAATTATGGAAGTAAAGTTGAAAATTTAATTCCAACAGTATCAGTGTAGTAGTGATTAGTCGAGAGATCGTCATATCCATTCACAGATGTAATTCATTCGGAGATCTGTATCCTTGTAGCTTTCTCAATTATAAAAAAAAAGTAATTGTATCGATTAAGGAAGTAATCATATATTGTGGATAGATTTTTTTAATTAAATACGCTTGTTGGCTTATGACATCTATCGTTCTATAATACTTTTTGAATATACTGATTTCGTATATTAGTAGAGTTTTATATTATATTCTCAAGAAACATAAAACACCCACACCATATTCCTGTAAGAAAATCAATATTGACTTTATTTCCTAATATCAATTATTCAAGAATTGCAAAGACAAAAAAGTGTAAACGATTAGATGATAATACATGTATTTGAATTGACGGCATAACTATTCACAACTCTTAAATTTCCATCACCTGCATTTGCAAATTGAATTCCTTTAAGTTGTTGTTGATCGTACTCTAATACCCTTTGATGAATATCACTCAAATCAGTGTTAACATGTTGTTCTTGTTCATTTTTAATAATCGAACCAGGTGATTCAACATCGTTATCATCATCATGATTTTCATTATCGGAATCATCTACCATTTCTGCAATATTAATCGTAGCTGATCTATTCGTCCATGTATTCATAACTTTCGATCGTATTTCTTTGTCACCACTCATCTTCGATAATGAATGTCGACCATTCAATCGAGTAACACAGCGAAAGAGACTAGCAGGTTGTACCATTGTTTGTGTACTAGTATTAGAAACATTTTTGTTTATTGAATGATGATTGTGTGTATCCTCTTTTTCTTCCGAGTCAGATTCTCCTTCATCACTTAAACTCATATTAGTACTCTTTTCCATGTGTTCAATAAGTTTTATCGTCGCAGATTCATTCAAGCGTTGAATAGTTCTATAATAAAGAAAATCAATTGTTCAATTCATTCAAAATAATTCAGTAACTAATTTCATGGACTGAAAAATGTTTACTTTGAAGTTTCACAAGATATTTGTGATCACAAATGTTCTTCAAAGTTTAGCACACCCACACCCACACCCTTCGAATATTCCCAAAAGAAATAAAACCAAACGGAAAGAACGAGAATTTTAGAAAGTCATACTGATCAGGTTATGTTTTACCGATAGAGTTTAGACACATTCATTGAAAATTGCACTTAAATAGATTATTGTGGATCAAACAAAAGATTTCTGATAGTAGTAAAAATTGATCTATTCTTACCTGCTTGGTAATGCTTGTATTTTTGCTTGCACTGTTGAATCATCTGGATCAGCAATCATTAATGTAAGTAAACGTCGATCATTCATAGCTAAGACAAGAAAATCATTATCAGCAATCATATACGAGACGAAATCATAAGCATATAATTTGGCCAATCGTCGACCATCATCAATTCGATACATGAATAACATACGAGGTTTGATTAATACAAAAGCGTAAGTTCCAGATTCATTCAAACATAAATATTGACATTCATTATCAAGTTGAATCGATTGATAAGGTGTACTTGAATGAATATTGTGTAAATTAAGTTGATTTTGTTCTTTGTTGTATACAGCAAGACAATGTTTTTTCAAACAGAATTTATCGACTTGATTAAATGGAGTCAAATGAATAGAATCTTTATCATTTGATTTATTTAGATTTACTCGATTTAAAATAAGAGATTTATTATTGAAATATAGTAATAGATCATTTCCTGTTCGATCACTAGTGATAGATTTTAATTGTGATGATGAAACATAAGGTGATACATTTATATCAATATAGATGATTTTTTCTATATTACAGATTGCCATTGATTGTCCATTATCAGCAAAAACAATCAAATTTTCTAATCCATCGAGTGTTAAAATCGAACTAAACATCATTGAACATTGAATATTCAATTGTATATCACTTTTCTGATGGAATTCAATTTCTTTCTTCGCAGTTATTTGCTGTACAATAGTATAGACGATACCTTTGCATGTTACAGCGTAAAAGATTCCATTAGATGTTGAATGTATTCTTGCTGGCGATCGAAGATGAAGACTGAAAAGAGGCGTACGATTAAGTGATGTAGCCGAATAAACTTCAATCGAATAATTATTTGTAAATATCAATACATATATATCCTTTGAATGTAAAATACCCGATGCAATTACAAACTCGTTAACAGTTATGTCATTCAGAAATAGACGAGTAGATTCAATTGATGCCGAATGTTGATATGACCATGTTGTCAGTTCACTAAAACGAGAGAGAAAGATAGATAATCATCTTTTTATCTAACTAAACTGAAATTGATATATAAATAAACAGTGTAATTACCGTTTTGAATCATCCAAAGTCACGGCAGTCTTTTCAAGTAATTGGACAGTTCGTATGACTTGGTTTGTACGTGGAAAAAATGGCATACTTTTGTATGCTTTACGTGCATGTGATGCAAAATAGGCATGAATAGCTCCATTTTCCATTGAACATAAAAATAGATTCGCTAAAAAAGACATAATAAAATCAAATCCATATTTTTGTAATCGATTAGCAAGTAACAAAATTCACTAAAGTTATTTCTAATTTTCTCATGTAGAATAATTTCAAACATTAGAAATAACTTCTGCATGATTGATTTTTAAGGTGAGAAATATTTTTTTTTATCACGAACAAAAAGTATTTACCATGTTCTGACGAAGCTTTAATTGAAGTTACTGTTGAAGCACTGATATCTATCGAAACATATAATTGACATGTATGTGTATTTTTCTTTCCATCATTATCTTCATTCTTATGACATTTCCATTTATAAAGTTCAATAATTCCTCCACGAGCTGTATATATAGTATGAGGATTTTTTGCATGTGTTGATACAATATCGAATAGACCATTAATACGTACATAGGATACGTCCTTTTCATTGCATTTATGAACCACATATAGATAGTTAGTTGTCTTACACATAAAGAGCGGAAAATTTGCATGCTTAGTAGCTTTACTCGTGGCTTCTTTATCTGGTAATATAATACTTTTTATTGGTTTTGGTGCTATCGGAGGATCAAAAGTAACCAGTGTTTTAAGTACTTGATTGTCAGATAATGTTTGTTCACTATCTTGAAATTGTTCTAATCCAATTACAGCGAAATCAATAGGAACGGATGCATCAAATGTAGTAATTAACATTGCTCCATCAACAACGACAAGATCAAGATGAGATCCACCATTGATTGAACCTCGATGAATGAACGAAGATTTCATCCAATCAATAATTGAATGTATATGTATAGTTCCATCTTGAAGAATAGTTACAATCATTCCTTTCATCGGAACACAAAGAACATTTTTAACTATTGATTTTGGAAAATCAATTCGATCATACAATTGATTTTTAACAAGATTCCAACATTCGACAGAATTACCTTTTCGTTCTGCTATGATACAAAGTGCATGTCTCTTATGAAGAATTTCAACAGTCAAATAGCCAACTTTAGACGATCGTTCAAACTTGATATTCTCATGAGCAGATAGAAAATAAATATGATGTAAAGAATTAACAAGAAAGTGATATTGTTGAAAATCATCATTTTTATTACCAGACGTGACATTATTTGTAATTCCATTGTTTCCATCAGAAATAAATCCTTCTGAGAATGTTGTTGAATTTAAATAAGGTTCATCCAATGTCGGTAGATTAATATCTAAAACGACTTTTGTTGCTTGCATATCAGTAACAATAATTCTATCCGAAAGAGAAATAAGTATCATTTGATCATCAGTAAAATCCATTTCAACAATAGATGCCGTATGTAAATTCATAGAATAGATTAAACCACTACCCGGTGGTTGAAGTTGACAATAAGGTACAATTAAAGAACAATAACGAATACTTTGTTCATCAATTTGTTTGATTAAATTAGTAATATGTGGTTTAATACTAAATAAACTTAAAAGACGTGAACAAACTTCAAAAGAATAATTATCTGGATGTTCTTGAACTTGAACACCAATAATCAAATATAGAGATATGAAAATATCTAATTCTTTTTTTGTTTCTATTACTTCTGGTGAAAGACGATATGAAGATGAACTTTTAAATTTTTGAAAATCTTCCATAATGTCATTGAAAGTTGAACATGCAACTTTAGCACCTAAAAGAAATAGAATCTAAGAATTCAATTTTTTTGTTATTCGAATGAATATTTTACGCATAAAAGAATAATTGAAAAAGATTTCTTCAGCAGCAATAGGAATCGCTAAATTGCTTGTCAATTGACTTAAAAATTGTGGTAACTCATTTAATTTTCTTTTATTAAATTGAACACAACCATTATCATCAATAAATTCAATTGGTTGTGAAGTTATAAATCTATTTGCTTGAATTTCACCATTTGATTCATTCAAATTATATTTATTCACCAATTTTGGATCGTCTATTTTAAATGGTTTATTTTTTCCTTTCCATGTTTCTTTGTATAAATCAACCATGTTTTGAAAAACAATAGTTCGTTCGTCACTATTCATTTTGGCAATATATTGAGCATTTGCTACTTCAATGAATCGACGATGATACCTACAGATACAAAAATAAAGTTTAAACAATTGGAAACAAATAATTCATACCAATAGATGACCGATGAATTATCAACTTCTTTTTCTGTAATATATTCATCTAAATCATTTCGAATTCTCGTCCATAGAATACCAGGTAAACGTCTAATAGGTGGTATATAATGTTCGAATACACTTTTAAGAACATCATCATCAAGAGAAAGTACATCTTCAAGTTCATTTTGACTAATACCGTTTCGACATGCTGTCATATAACATATTGCACGATGGAATAATATACTATTATGTACTGTTTTTAAATGATCAAAAAGATAACGAATACAATGATCAACAGTCTTAAGATTTTTTAATTCAGTATCAATAGGATCATAAGAATGCCAACTAGAAATGATATCAAATATAAGTTTCATATATAAAGGTAGAATTTCAGTTTGTTCTCCCATTAATTCACGAATAAATGTACGTTGTTCATCGTTCAATGAATGTTGTTTCATGGCGAGCCAATCAGTATATACTATATCAACTGTTGATACTTCAAAAGGTGGTACAGATACTAAGATATGTTCTGTATCATTTGGTAAAGATGGATTGTAATTAATAATTCTTTTTAGATTGGATAAAATATTACCATGATCAGGTAATGTTGATACAATACATTTAACATTGGCAGGAAATAATTCAGGTAACCATTGACAATCATATGCATCTACTTCTAATTGATCAATTGAATCAAGTAAAATAATGAGATATTCTTCACTAGGTATACGTGTTAGGAGATCACTTTGTAATTGATGACGTAGTTGTTGTACATCTGGATAGATTTGCATTGATAAATTGTATAATTTACAAATATGTTCTGATATCGATAGAATAGTTTTGTAAACCGTTGATGAAGATGGAGTTGTTCTTTAAACAAAAAAAAACAATAAATTAAATAGATCGATGATGTTATGATAGGTGGGAAAGCGTATCCGTCTGTGCCAATCGGTGTGACGGTTATTTGGCTAAATCACAGAGATGTGAGAGGCAAGCAATTTTTATACTAAATAAGTTTTTGGTGCATAGGTATCTATCACGTACCTCGTTGACCACTATGCGGTTTCTATAGGAATCTATCAAAATTCTTATGAAAATAAACAAATGAAAAATTTTGAAATTGAATTTTTGAAAACTTAAAAATATTATCGAAACTTTAACAGAAGACTATCGATTGCAATCCGATAATAATCATAGACATGTTGGTATCGTGTGTGTCAAGAATCTCTTGAATTTACGTGAATATGACGCTTCTCAAAATGTCCACAAAGATTTTGAATACTTTAATAGAAAATGGGCTAAATAGGTGAATGTTACAACAGTTTTTCTAGGATCATTTACAAGAATATTCATTGAATTTTACTCTTAAAAATAAAAACGAATCGAAATGATTAAATATCGGGATTCTACACATTGAAGAAGTGCATTGCTCCATGATGTTATTAATTGAGAATTTTGTGTTTTTGTAAAACTTACCCAAGGAACCGCAAAATGACTGATACAGACCGATCAGACCACCATTCCAATGCCTGAAATTTTCATAAGAAAAAACAAAAAATTCGTATTTAGTTATAGACCATTACTAAATACATACTTTAGTTGCAGCTTTAGCAAGAACACTTGTTTTTCCACAGCCTGATGCTCCATAAACAATACATGGCCGATTTTTTTTATCATTGTTAATATATTTTTCAAGCTAATAACGATTAAGAAAAAAATCGAACTAGTTTT
This sequence comes from Adineta steineri, assembly GCA_905250115.1. Taxonomy (NCBI): domain Eukaryota; kingdom Metazoa; phylum Rotifera; class Eurotatoria; order Adinetida; family Adinetidae; genus Adineta; species Adineta steineri. The sequence goes on along the minus strand of CAJNOI010000012.1, from coordinate 609,318 downwards.
TCAAGAAAAGAATCTTTACTTTATCTAGAACATCGGTTCGACCATGAAATTTAGCCACGTATGTTTTACATTGTATAGCATGTTCTAATACTTCATGTTGTAATGGATTAGAAACGATTGTAACACGCGATTTCACACAACTATCGATTTGTTGTTTAATTGCATTGTAGAAATCATCATTAAATCGATCAATATATTCAGCATGATCACGACGATTAATACCATCGGGCGCCCAATGTACTTTATATGAAAATATATTGTTCTTCTGTAATACATTTGGAATACGTGTATTTTTCAGATGATTGAGTAATTGTTCAGCTTCTTGATCAATAATAGGTTTGTCATCATCTGAATAATTTAAATCTATAAATTTTGATGCTTTATTATCCGATAAATGATTTTGAATATCATCGATTTCACGTAAGAAACACAATGTTCGTTGATTAACATCAGATGCTGATAAAATACCGCTGATAATTTCTTTTTCTGTGACTATGATTGTTGATATTCAAAGAAATATTGAACATACAAACAAATAATAAAAATTACCTGATATGAAAAAATCATCATAATCACTTTTACTAATTTGACCTTGTTCGAAACATGTAGTTGCCGCTTGTCTCAGACATGTTCGAATATGATTATTAATTATTGTCCATTCTTTAGACGCTTGTTTCATCTCATCAGAATCCTAAAACAAATGTGTGGTTCAATATGAAAGGATACATTCAGTTTTAAAGTACAAGAATATTTAATATTTATTACTCTACATAGTTATTCAAATTATCTTATCACAAGAATGAAAATTATTGTTAACTTTGATTCTAGTATGAAATTCTTTTATACCTTAGATTTGATATTTGGTAATATCGATGAGATAGGACGAAGTATATAAGCAGGTGGTACACAATTGGTATCTTTTTGATACCATTGAGTAAGTAATTGAGCATCTTTTTGAAGATTTACATTCGAACTAACAATTTGATACAATTGTTCAAAGAGTGTTGCTGAAATAGTAGCCGCTGTTGGCCGTGAACCGTAACGATGACTTAATAAAACCTATCGAAATATTTAAAAATTCATAAAAATATATAAAAAGTAAGAAACGAATCAATGCAAGATTAAACCAACCACAAAATTAGTAGCGACCGAATATTTTTGACATAATCGTATTTCATTAAGACAAGTTTCAACTTCACTATGATTATCAGCTGATTCAGTTTGAATACCCCATCGCATATCTGAGTACTGTAATTAATAATCCAATATTAAAAAATAAATTAAACTTAATTTCTACTAACTTGAAATTCCAAACCATATTTTTCACGACAATAATCTTTTAATTTAGGAAAAACAGTATCAATCAATGAGTCTCGTTCACTGAGTGTATCTATATTGAGAGAATATATTTCTCAAGTCACAACAACTAATTCACGATGGAATTAATTACCAGAAAAAGTCGAACTAATAAAAACACGAACGACTTTTGATCGAACTTCAGGAAGTTTTTGGTATCGTCCACGTAAAACATCCATATGATACGAAGGTTCCATATTTATATAAATAATAATATATTACCTCAAAACTGTCTAACTGATTCAATATGTAGAGCAAACTACAATGTACACATTCACATTTTACTTATAGTTACCTTGGAGAAACCTCAACGTTGGTGAATAATTCATATAACAGCAGAACCATTCAAGGACAACATAAAAAGAAGGAGAGAACGAGCAAACAAGTGCGTGTTTAGTGTCGACGCAATCATAAATAGTTTCAAGAAAAGAACATGACATACTTTCCTTGCAATTAAAATCAGTATGGGGTAAATAGTATTTAGCTATTATTATGCAAATGGATTTAAAATAGCTAACAATCGAATGAACATGAACAAATAAATTAGAAAAAATCGATGTTGAACACCATTTTCTTTACGAGATGTCACTCGAGGATAGTCCTTTTTCTATCTTTGTTTTTTGATAAAAAATCATGTTCAATATTTCTTGTTCTATTGTATTACGAATGGGTGTGAATATGAATAAAAAAACATCTCCATCCACACTGAAAACCTCAATCATTAATCTTTTTATGCAGATGTATTATGCCATCTGATGAGATCTTTGATAGGATCAAAGCATTTCTTTAGTGTTCAGATTGAGGCACTCATTTGAGGTTTTATCAAAAACATATCCAATTCTTTCTATATATCTAAATATATCCGGTCGATTTTACTAGAGTGCGAATTTAGATCAGTAATGGACACTCTCAAGATTTATTTTATATATGTGGAAAAACTTTTATTGAATATAAATGAAGTAGATTTGAATTCTAATGTTTTTAATGTGTTCGATAATAACTAATTATTTCCATGACATGTTCAGGAAAATTGATTTCATCATTTAATTCTTGACCTTTTTTCAAACATTCAGATTTTGTTGGTGGTGTATTAGTATAATTAGGATCATTGTTAAGTATTTGTTTACCCCATTCAATTTTATTTTGTTCAGTTTTTGTATTAATTTCTTCTTTAGTTAATTCATTAAGTACTTGTCCAAATTGTAAGATTTTTAATGTTGTCAAAGTTTGATTTTGTTTTAAAGCATCTTTTAATTGTATTAATCCTTTTTGTGAAATACCATTAAATGTTAAATCAATTGAACGAATATGTTGATTAGAACGAATCAATCGACTAATTTCAATTGCACCTTCATCTCCAATAACATTATCTAAACCACCAAGTAAAATTGTTGCTTTCATATAACCAAGATTTAATTGTTCAAGTGATGAATGATCAATAAGAACATCAACTAAAGCTCGTGCACCATCAACACCAATACAATTCGATGCTAAACCAAGTCGTTTAAGATGTTTATCATGTTTTAATCCAGCTGCTATTTCACATGTACCTGCATCACCTAATGCATTACATGATAAATATAATGATTCTAAATGATTCTCATTTTGTTCAAAATATAAACGTATAATTCGTCCACTTTTAATCGTAAGACCATTTGTATCCAAATACAAATGTTTTAATGTTTGATTTAATTTCAAACTATTAAATAATATTTCACAACCCTCATCTAATAACCCAGTATTTAATAAATCTAATGTTTGTAAATAATGATTTGTTGTTAACATTTGAGCAATATGAATAACTCCATTAGGTAATATTGGATTTCGTTTTAACCAAAGTGCTTTAACTTTTGTATCGGTTGCTAATGCTTCACATATTAATGACATACATTCACCGTCGAAATTATTACCAGCTATATACCATGTATCAATATTTGAATCGATATTAAAACGAATATATTGAGAAATAGCTTGAGCACCAGGTAAACCAACAATATTATTTCCTAGAAAAAAAAACAAAAATCATATACAAATTCGTTGTAAAAATATTTTTTTTCAACGAACTAACCTAATAATAATCGATTAACTACTGAACTATTTTTCATTGCATCGAGTAATGGTTGTATACCTTGTGGACCTACAACTTGTTTACATAAATCTAATCGTCCACCTGTCATAATTGTACCACGTGAGAAGACAATCGATTGATTATCATTATCAGGACCAGGTTTATTCAATATTAAATGTTCTAATAATGGTTGTAAGTCTTGTAAGGAACATGGAACAACTTAGAAATAGAAAAGATGTTAAATGATGAATAAATGAAATAAAATAAATTTACCTGGTTCGGGTTCAGGATTTGTTATGTAGGCTGAAGGTGGAGCATTTAATAATTGTTCTCGTTGTTCTTTTGTATATTGAAATGCCCGATCTCGTCGTGTTCGTAATCTAACTTGTTCATCAACATAAGTTGGTGATGCTTTTTTCAATACATGACAAATATCTGATATTAATCGTCGATACATTTGATATACATAACCTTTTTCAGTTTTATTATTAATATCAATAATTGGTCGCATATATTTTGCAATTGCTTTTGCCATAACTAAAAATAGAAAAATTTTGAAAAAATATTTATAAGATTAATGAGAAAAAAAACTTACTTGTGCTTAAATTATTACGATTACTAGCAAGTCGTGGAGCTTCTTTTGCACAATTACTAATCCATTCTTGATTTTTAAGATTCATTTGTTCTTCTTGTTCATTTGCTAATTCATCTGGTTGATTTAAAATAATACGAGAATCATGTTTTAATTGTTCACCAAACATTTTTACACATTCTTCTTTCAAATTATTCAATAAAATTTTCTTATCAATAAATTCATTATCCATTTGACAAACAGATAAATATAAAGTTTTTAAATCTCCCCAACTACCATATTTTGGAATAAAATTAAAATATGATGAAAGCAATTCATCGGATTTTTTCAAATATAATAATATCCAATGTCGAAAAAATAATGAGATTGGATTTTTATCATCATTATCATTTGGTTCACTATTATGAAATGTTGTTCGTTCACACCAGATAAGTAACATAATATCATCTAATAGATAATCATCGATATTATTATTAATAATAGTTTCAATATTTGATTGATCAAATGATTTAGATAAACCAATTGGAATAATGGATATTTTTGTATTTTTTCGTTCAGTAGCTGGAATATTTGAGATTTGTTTTTGATGAAAGAAAATTGTTGCTTTGAGTTTTTCTTCAAATGTTTTTAAGGATTGAAATTGTAATGTATCAGGATTTTGTGAAATATTCAATTTATTTGATAAACATTTTTGTTGTTCAAGTAAGAATTGTATGATATCAGTACTTGGCCATGTATTTGGTGTAAAATGTCCACCAAGATGTGATAAAACTAAAGAATTTTCAAATACATCGGCTAATTGTAATGTTCGATCATTAGTAACTAAAACATCATTAGTTCCATAAATATGTAAAGATGGTATATTTTTAATTGAATTCGGTTGCATTAATTGTTCATGACATTCTGCTCGAGAAGGAAATCCCGAAATTAAAATAGCAAAATTAAACGTAATATTTCCAAATGGTTGTAAACCACATAAAATTCCAGTTAATGCAGCTCCTTGCTAAATAAAAAAAATGAGAATTAAATTATCAAAAAAAAACAAATTCTATGACATACTGAAAAACCTATGATTCCATCGAATGGACCTTCCGATTTAAATAATTTATCAATATAATGTAATGAAACATCTAAATGATGATAAGTTTTATAATCTGTTGATGCATTCCACCATTGTCGTTGATAACTTGTTTCAGGCATATTTTCATTATCAAAAGCATTTGATAATGATTCTTTCGTGTCACCTGTTGTATTACATGGTAATGGACCATTAGCAAAATAAAATGTTGCAACGTTTTTTAATCCTTTGAAGAGTTTCTTTGCACTACGTTTTAAACTATTCGCATTTTGACGAAAACCATGAAGAACAAGTATTTTTAAAAGAGGAGATGTTGATTGAGTTGGAAGAGATGGCAATTCATTTTCAATAGTAGATTTGATAGTTTTAATGGGTTTTATAAAACCATTACGTGCTGTTTTTAAGTATTTTTCTTCTTCTATAGTTGATTGACGTTCAAGAAAATGATTTCGATTTGGATAACGACCAAATAATTCAATGATTTCTTGATAAAGTTTTGCCATTTGAGCATTTTTATTATATCTTTTACGTAAATCACGTTGAGTTATTTGTGTTACGAGATCATTCATTAAATTTGCACCTTTTGTTGTATAGGAAAGTTCTTCCGAATGAACAAGAGGAAAATAGATAAACAATCGTTCAGGTAAACTATATGTTGTTATATATGTTGAATCATTAATAATTTCAAGTGATAATTTAAGAGCTAATGGATCAAATTCAAACATTTTTTTTGTATTACGATATATATTACGAGGACATTGATCAAATAAAATAATTAATGCTAATTGACCTTGATTAGTTGTTTTCCAACGTTGATAAAGATTATTATTTGATGTTGTTGCATCGATTAAATATTTTTCAAATTTATCTCGAATTTCTTGATCTGTTTGTTCATTAACTTTAGACCATAATTGTGTACTTACTGGATAACTTTTCGACCATGTATTAATATTTTCACCAAACCAATATGAATAAATTGATTCAATTGCTTGTATATCTTCATTTGTTATCGTGTCACATGTTTTATTAGATATTTCCATATTTTTAAGAGAATTTAATGTTGAAAAATTATTCTCAACGATTGCAGTCATATTTTATAAATATATATAATTGTAGAAAAAAAAATCTAACTATATATACATACTTGTAAGTGCAAAGCATTGCATCACATAGTTATTGCACAACTCATACGCACTTTGTTGTTCCCATGAAAAATAAGGCATTTCTTTCTTGCGTTCTGTTAAATAGTTGAAAGAAAATAATAAGAGCACGTAACGTTGAAGAGAAAAAGAGGTCGGCGGAGTCGATAGAGACGTGGCAAAAAAGAAAAGTAACCATGAATTAAAATGATGCAATACAAATAATAAAAATTAAAAGAAATGCAACATTATAAGTGATTATACATATATATTGATGCTGACTTGAGATAGTAAGCTGTCTCTATAAACTAAAGGTATATTTTTCATTGTTAGAACTTGATAAAATGATACCATTGGTATAAAAATATTGTAAGTTGAAAAAATCATACATATTTAGCCCTTTTTCATGAATCAATCAAAAGATGTTTAAGATAAATAATAGCTTGATTCAGTTCAATTTCATTTATGCATCGATTTTGTTCGTAGACAGAAAAACTCAAAATTATACATATTTCAACATTTTACAACTTAAAATCTTGAGGGTGTGGGTGTGTGATGGATATAATACCGACACCCACCCACACCCACACCCACACAAGTCAAAATGTAAATCATTTATAAGTACTATGATCATTGTACTCATAAGATAATAGTAACATCAAAACAAATAAATTATTTTAGTGGCTATTTTTACCTAATGAGAGTCTCAGCCGAGTCAAAATCAGATTAGCGGTGAATTTTTCTGAACCTCAATAAAACTTCATATCACGAAGCACTTCAGAATGGATATACTTTTCAACGAGATTTTGAATTTTTCGAATCGACTAATTGAAAGAATTTCAAACAGAGTTGCATATTTATGTAGTTGAAATTCATGCACCAAAAGAGATATCAGCAAAGTCTTATTAGTTTATTGAATCCAAAGCGAAAAAAAATAGAACAGTACAACCGACAAAAATACAATGTATGTATTATAGTACTTTTTAGTAGCAGAAGAGTCAAGATTAATTGATGATTCAATAAATCCATCACTGACAACTGAGCGAAGCCAGTCGCGATAAGCTGAAACACGTGTGTATACACCAGAATAGCGAGGATCAGCACAACCTAAACCAAAACTTGTGATACCAGCTAATACCCATCGTTTTTGTGCAGGTTCAAATCGCATGAGTGGACCACCTGAATCACCTTGACATGTATCTAAATTGTGAATAGAAAACATTTATATAATATTAAAAATAAGCACTTTCTTACCTTTTCCACCACCTACCACGCTAGCACAAAACTGGAAGCGTGTATCACTAATAAACTCTTCACATCGTGGATCATCAACTGACACCGCTGCTACTGTCACTTGTTGAAGATGTTGATCGAATGGTATCTCTGTAGCGTCGGATTTCAGACGACCCCATCCAATGGCTATGAGCGATGCTGAATTAACAGGATAAGTAACATTTCTATCTAATGTTTCTAAACGAGGTATGCATATTCGAGCAGTGTTCATTTCATTAGAAATAGGCAGCGATTCATTTAATAGAAGTACAGCGATATCATGAATGGTTGTTATATTATCATAACCTGGATGAGAGAACACTTTGATTATCGATCGCACGTGAGCATGTGGGTCTTCTGACTCTGACAATCGGTCTACTCCAACAACTACATTCGTTATTTCTATGAACGTCGCCACATCATCACCAATGCAATGAGCAGCAGTAATGATGTGCAATGGAGATAAAATTGATCCAGTACAGAAGTGTCTGCCAGATATAAAGTTAAATTGCAATGACACAGCCCAACCCCAACTTAATGGATAAGAGTCTTCACCACCTACTATTTTATATACATTGGCATTGGATCTTGAACATCCACAGTCAGCAGTTCGATTACAATTATAAATAATTCCTGAGACAAAACTAACGCTGCATAAGAGGAAATAAGAAATCAACAATTTGATGGATGCCATCAAATCGCGAGAGAAGTAAGTTTTTTCAAAATGTTAATGTCAATTTGATATATACTCTGTTTTATTACTTGTCTTGCACTTTTTATATACAACATCACAGAAGCGATAAAAAAAGAAAATATTTGTAGATATTAAACTTCTTGATTGGATAAATAATGCACTGAATTCAGGTAATCAGATACTTTTAAATAATGTATAAGTCATTCTAATAATATTATCATTTCGGACTAATACACCAGATTTGTATTTATTTATTTATTAAAATATTGAGTTACTTTATTTTCATTTGCCTTGAGTAGAAACAAATACAACAATAATCAGCACAATAATAACGATGCAAATCATAAGTTTATTAAAAGATAAGTAATATCACATCATTTGTATCGATTTCTTTAGTTTAAATGAGCACGTTTAATCTAAATCTAAGAAAATTCTGAGATCGAAAAGAAAAATTTAAATCAAATATAGTATTATAAAAGTAATTTAAAGTCACAATAAGTTGGAAGATGAAAATATTATAGAAAAATAAGTTGTGTTGACAATTTTAACTATTCACATAAGAGAAATTTGATACTTGCATAAAACTAAATCCTAAAACAAATTGCGATACTTATAAAGGTGACGACAAGTGGTTTCGATTGTATTTTCAAGAGATTCACATTACAAAATAGTAATTGAAGACAATAATATTAGACAGTTAAATATTTGAGTGTAAAAAATGACTTTCAAACTCGAATTGTGCAGAACATATACCCTAAAAATGTTGTTGTCATATCCGCTATGAAATATTACGATATATCTATAACTCCATATCAATCCTTCACTGTTAAATTTTTAAAAAATTATACAGCAAACATTTTGCAAAATAATTTTCATAAATGCATAGATATTTATAAGGAAGAAAAAGAAAGCTTTTCCAATAACGATGGGCAAAAATTTAATCGTATAAAAATTCTTTCAAAAATATGAATCAATACACAAAGTACATCGTGAGTGTGGGTATGACTTGAAAGATGTGAAGTCTATATATAAATCCACACACTCAATATGGTATTCTTAATGAATGATTATGCATTATTTAAAAACTGAAATATAAAAAAATATTAATCTTAGTTAGTTTTACAAAGAGTTGTGATGTTTTCTGTAATAATAAATTCAAAGTGGATTTATCATCGCTAAAGTCACATCCATCCATGTCTGAGTATTGTCAAGATTTTCTCTAATATTTTTGAAGTAATGGTTCATTAGAATCAACACTCGTAGTTCAAACTATTTAAAAAAGCAGAAAAAAAGAGAGAGAGTGGAAGAGATGATAACTGTGTTCTTTATTCTTCATTATGAAGATAGAGAAAAATAGAATAGCACTCGTACTGATAGTTGAAATTCCCTGTGATTATGCAAAGCGCTGCTTTTCTTCATTTGTGACAATATTGTAGTGAAGAAGTAAATCAGTTTTGACAGCTTTTGTTTTATCATGCAGTATGTGAGAAAATCATGCGAGGAAATCATCGAAGCAACGACGAATTGCTTTGACAAAAAATTAATGAATCCATAATTTCTCTTGAACATTCATATGCGTGACAATGTTAGATTTAAAAAAAAGAAGCATCAAACAACATAAAACACACTCATTTCAACATCTATTTCTTTTTTGATTATTTAGAATTATTATCTAGCAAGAATATGTCATTATCAAATGCTACTATAGCTGAAATTAATGCTCTTAATTATGCCAATGAAGTGTTTTTCTTGTTTTGGACTTTTGCATCAATTGCTCTTGGTACAGTTGGTCATTTGTTAAGCATTTATGTGTTTACACGTCCGATACTTCGTTCAAATCCATGTGCATGTTACTTTTTGGCTGCAACCGTGACTGGTTTATTTGTTAGCTATATAAATTTGCCACTGCGACTTCTTCAATATGTATTCAATTATGACGTTTTTAAATACTCAAATGCATCATGCAAAATTCTTTCATGGATTTTGTTTTGTTCACGGTATTACCTCTAATTTTAGACTATCTAGCAAATCTTGTTCTTCCTCTGTATTTTTAGAGCTCTGGCATCATGGTTTATTGCTCTCGCTTCTATCGACCGGTAAGTAGAGTTTAAATCTGCGCGGGTTATTAGTCATGTCTATTGAGGATAGAATCGATGGATCTTCAAAATTTTCTGCAACATAAAATTCAAATATTGTTTGTTAAATTTTGGATAGACAGAATGACTGTAGTTAAAAGTAGACCCTATTAATAACACTCGTCATTCAATTTTAAAGAAGATGCCTTTCTTTTCAATAGATTTCTCTGCAGTTCGCCTTCTACTATGTTGCGAGCGTGGAGTAGTCTTCGTGTTGCTTCTCGATCTACTCCACTCATGGTGATAGCTATTGGTATTCTTTATACCCATGTACTGGTTCAATATGAAAACACATCAACGATTAGGAAATGCTACGCAGGTCCAAGTGCAAACCCACTTTTTAATGGTATCTGGAATTTCCTGATATTTAACTTAGGTCCATCGATTATCATGCTTATTTTTGGGTCGCTCACCATTCGACATGTTCAACAATCAGTGAGAAGAGTCACTGCATCAAATAATAAAACTCAAACTGGTACTGGATTGACAACATCGATACAAGAGCAGCTACAACGTCAAAAGACAATTGATCGACAGCTGATTCGAATGATGGTAGCACAGTCTGTCTACTTTGCGGTACTGACAATTCCTAATTCCGTTGGCTATATCTATCTTTCACTAACCACAAATACATTATTCAATGATGTGCAGCTTGCCCAAGTGAATTTGTTCGTAAACATCGCCGGCCTCTTGTCTACCACTGGCGCTTGTACAACTTTCTATCTTTTTACATTATCGAGTAAATTGTTTCGTCAAGAACTCATGCGTCTCTTCACTTGGCGAAGCTACGAACATCCGATCACTACTCCTAATTCACATGCAGTAAGGCCAAACAATTGATTAATCGATTCAATTTTGAAAACAAACAAACAAACAAACAAGTATTGTGATCACCCACATACATTCTGAAATACTAGTTTTTCTATTTTTTTGTCCTAGATTCAATGTTGTTTTCATATATATTTTCATGACTAAATATATTTGTTTTATTTATCGACATAGTTATTCAATACAATTTGAATCCTGTAATCTATTTTCTATACGCATCAGAAAAATTCATTAGTTCTTTGCTAATGTCGACGAGCATTGAGAGTAATACAAAAGGTGATATAGATGCCCTTATCAGTGGGTGTGAATGTTGTATATTTTCATTCACATCCACACCCAATATCATCTAAATTTATTCAACGTATTTATTAATTAATAATTTTTTTATATAAAATTCGTGTATTTATAATCAATTAAGAAAATGTTCGTTATATTCTAATTGCTCTTAATTCGATGAGATGCATTTTTGAGAACATTCTTTGGTAAAAATCGATAAATTAAAATGATTGGAAATATTTGATAATAACCATATACTAATGTAAATAATAATAAATTTCGTGTTTTTTCTTCACCAAATATAGCTTGATAAAAAAAATAATTTAAATCAAAAAAAAATATTAATGAATATATAATTATTGGAATACGAATCCATTGTTTTTTATTAGAAATCGCATAGATTCCAATTAAATAAAATGGTGCAAATAGAAATGGTGAAAGAAAACATAGATATTTTACTAAATAATCATTAGTAAGTAACATTGGATCAACATTTTCACACCACCAATAATATAGTTTCAAAATAAATTGTGGTGGCCAAATCCATTTGGATGTTTTTTCATTGGTAATTCGTTCATTTGCTGGAGCAACAGAATTAATATAATCAAATGTAAAAGCAAAAATAAAAAATATTATAAAGGTACTAATAATAATTTTATCAAGAGATTGCATTAAGAAGTGAAAAATAGAAAGATAAGCTTAGACTTGGTTTGAATGTTATAGAATATATTTCATTCCTTATTATAACAAAAAAAGAAGATTTTTTTCTTTGTTCTTTTTCATTTAGAGATATAATAATCATACCATCATCGACTCATATGAAAGATAACAACGAACACTCCTTTTTGCTTATATGCATTAGGTATCTATAATAAAAAACCAAAAGAAAGATTTTTTTCATCTCGAAGAAAATAATCATGAGCTTATTTCTGAAACACACCGTTACTAATTTACTATCTGATAATAAAATGTGTAGATGAGGGATGTGACATAAAGCACCGTTGGAATTACGAATTTCTAAACTCGAATCTGACTGACTATCGAGTTTAGTCTCAATTCGAACTTAGTTAACTAATATATTTTGAATGTAAGGTCAATCCCGAGGGTGGATGTTATTCTTATTTCACACCCGCACCCACACCCTTTATTTTCATACTTAATTATAATATCAATAATAATACAAAACTTAGGAAATTTTAATTGTACGGTTGTGGTAGAGACATACACTTCTTATGCAAATATTATGAATATTTTAAATAATATTCATCGTCGTGTATGAGATAAGAATAATACCTACACCCGCCCGCCCTCAATATAGAGCGTGTACGCGTGTAATTCAGCATTTTAAACTTGATTGGGCTATGTTAATATAATATTCATTTCGTGCTTTAACAGAAGACAAAAAAACGATATGTATATCGTGCTTCATTATTCTTGCCAAAAAATGAAAAATTAGTAATATGCACACATATATTTATCCGACAAAATCAGAAAGAACGAAAAGAAAAATAATATTAACATTCATGGTCGTGCTTTTTTCTTTCTAATATATATATAAGCGCTGTTGGCACCTTATTATACGAACAATTTTTATTCATTTCTATCAAATCAACATTCTTTCGTAAACATATTCACTGAGATTGACAATATAATAAAGTATACGATCGAAAATTGTCTGGAAATACTAATCGCTATGCACATTGTATTTCATCTTCTTCTGATTATTGCTTTGCTCGGCATCGTTGTTCATGCCCAGGGTGCTCGTGGCGGTGGTGGAACTCGTAGTGGTAGTAGTAGTAGTAGTCGCTATCGAAGTAATTATATCATTTGAAAACTGAATTTCGTATTGACTAATATTAATTTTAGGTAGTATTCGTAATGAAAGTAGATGCCAAGGTGCAAGTTGTCAACGTACAGGAATCATTGCAGGCAGTGTAATAGGTAGTGTACTTGCTCTAATCGCAATTATCTTTTTGATTATTTACTGTTATCGTAAATATCGAAGTCGACCCTCACAATCGAATCTCGCTTTTGTCAGTCAAAACTCTACAAATGAACAAAATCGAACTTATCAAACTTATGAAGAAAATTGTTTCAAGAATGGAATCTGGAGAGGTCGATATTATCAGTATGGTCGATGGCATGAACCGCATAAAATAATATTGTCATTTGATCGTAAATCAGATCGAGTATTTGGTCATGGATATGATGATGTCGGAAAGTTTACCATTGACGGAACATTTTCCATGGAAACTCAACGAATTGTAATAACCAAAGTCTATGAATCAGGCACTGGTGATTCTCAAGAAAATTTTGGACATACAGTAACTCTACAATTAACATGGAATTCAAGTCACGCTCAATTTGAAGGCAAATGGTCCGTTGAAACCGGTCGTTATCGTGGTTCAGACAAATTCGAACTGAAACTCGAAGATTCGTCGGAAGGACTTCACGAAAAAACGGTCGATTGAAGTATTTTCATTTTACAGACATTCATTATAAACATTCTGTAGTAAAATAAATTAACTAACTGTGAGATTCATCTTGAAGGTAGGTGAATAATAATAATAATAAATCTACATTCACTCATCTTAAACATGATTCTTAATGCGCACATCAAAGTTCGTCACATTCCATACGCTATCTTCTTAATTCAGTGGTTTTGAAAGTAATCGATAGAATCAGTGTGTTTCCTCAACAATGTCGTGGAAAATAATCTACTGACATGTTCAATGGCTGAATACAAAATCGTTAAAACGACAGAAAAACTTTTGAATATACTACTGCAAATTAATGATCATGAAAACGAGAAATATTTTTATTGAAATATCTGCAACAAACACAACATTAAAAATAATTGATAAATAAAAACAGAACATTGGCTTTGTTTTTCATAGCTGATTTGTGAGGAAAATTTTACCAGATATCAGTTATCATCTTTCCTAAATACAATAATATATTAGTTAAAGATTGGGTTCTCTTTCGATGAGACATTCTTATATTTAAAATGCCTGACCACATGATGGACAAAATTTTGCTGTAAGATTTTGTCGTGGTGTCCCACACTGTGAACAAAATCTTCCAACTGGTTGACCAGAGTATGGTGGAGGAATACCGTTCTGTTGATTAAACGTTGATACTGGTCGAGGAGCTACTTGATTGTATTGTGACGGTATATTTTGATTTGTTGGAACAACAGAATTTCCAATATCAATCATTAACTACAAATAATTTTATCAAATATTTCTACTATGAACCAAAAAATACTTACACTGTAAATGACTACAACACGTCGGTGACCTCGATATCGTCCAGTAACATATCTAAAAGCATTCAATCGCCAACTACATGGTTTTGGTGATCGTCTAGAATATTTTATTGATTCATTCGCAATTGCTCGTCACATTTTAGTCGCACGTAGTCTTCTTATAACCACAAATCCAATAGAAAGAAACAGGAATGCAACAATAAAAACTACCATTGCAATGATAATTAATATAGGAAATCCACCTGTACCAGAATTTTTAGCTAATATTCCACCGACAACGAATAATACAATACTTGCAATTACAAGTAAAATACAAATCAACATAACAAACAGCCTGGGTTTCCTAGAAGAGATTTGTTGATTAATATTTTGAATTGATTCTCGAAATTCTTCGAATGAAATTATTCCATGTAGACGTTGAGGATATGTTGAATCAAATTCACTTTTACAGCATCCAGCTATTTTTTTTTTGATTAAAATAAAAATATATCAAGATAATCATTAATAAGAAATTTAAAAAAAATATGTTCTATATACTTTGAACTAATGATATTTTAATTGAATTTGTATGTACAGGAGTAACAATCATTGATTCGTTATTCAATAAAATAATGTTCAAACGAATTTCTAAAAGAATAGAAAACGATTTTAAATTTTATTGTTAGATTTTTCTTCATATGTAATAAAATACAACTTTGGACATAATAGTGTACATACCACAAAAAAGCAACTTAGTAAATGAGAAACAGATATTTATGTAAATTCTTTCTTTTTTCATTCTTGTTTATTCAACAGAAATGTAAGTCATAATCACGACTGAATAAAAAGAACAGTATGACGTACATCTACTTTTGACGTCAGCAATGCACTTTTATGCAAGGTTGTCAATATTGGTTTTGTACATATAAAAGATTCGATAGAAGAAACTTTTTGCATTACAAACGATATATTTTTTCATAGAGGATAAGCATCAATTGTTAATACTATATCTATCTTTCGTTAAAAAAATTTCGTTTAATTTGAAATATATTGAACGATTTAATACATGTATTCTAAAAATATAATACTTATAATCGCCTTTCATCTCCTATTCATATATAGAGAAAAGAAAAAGAAAAGAATTAAATATTGAGTAATTTTTTTGAGAGAGATGGCTGCTTAGAAACAACATTTAAGGACTGAAAGAACAAATAATGATAATAATACACTTTTTGACAAACTGATATTATTGAAGTACAATGATGTGAGGTGAATATAAATAACTAATTAAAAACTTAATAAAATCGTTTGATTGATTCTCATGATTGTAACATGACGTAATACGCCATCAAACGAAAAGTTCGAGTGAAATAAAAAATTTTCTATATTTGGACTTTCAGATTAATGTAGGTCATGTGCAGTTGTATATATCAAAATATTCTTCAAGTCATTTTAATTTCTTTAATTTCTTATGAAATATATATAAAAATAGCAAATATTTTTAATTCGATGTGAACTTCGCATCGTCAGGGTGTTGATGTAGGTGAATGACGTGAATTGAAAAAGCAGCCACCCACACATACACTCTTAAGATGATTTATTTATTTGTCTACATTAGTGCTGCCACTTCTTCCGCTTTTTGGATTTTTTTGTCTTTTGCATTTTCAATGAAAATTCTCAATATTTTATTCGATCAACTCTGGATGTTATTACTTTGCAGTAATGCTTATATTGAATCTGTTTTTTCACACATGAAACATTTAGTAAATGACAACAGAATTAGTATCAGCTGAATTAAAAATACATTTCAATGCTATTTTGAAATGTGCTGATATGCACAAGTATATATTATTGAATCAGAATACATTGAAAGCTATTAGGTGAGATGAAAAATATACGTTTAAAAAAAATTGTTCAGTAGATGTATTTATCTATGTTTAATTTTGTTTTTTTTATTTTATGCGCTAGAATATAAAATATAATTATGACTTAAGAATCTCGATCATATGTATATGACTCAGAATGTATGTATGACTCAAGGAAATAGAAGAAAGAGAATGATGTATCATGACTGAAGGCCGTGACAAGACTGAAATCAAACTGGCTCTATTACTCATTTTTAAGTGTTACATAAACCATACGAACGTTGTGCAAGCTTTTCTATCACACTCCAGTATATGCTTTTGTATTTATCTGAAATATTAGTCAGTTCTGTTATGCGTCACATAAAAAAAAAGAGAAAGGAAAAGAAAAAAATAACAAGCCACTTTATTTCTCTTTTCTCTTTACATACTTTGACTAGAGGTAATCATTACGACTATCTTTGCGTGTGAATATAGGACGCGTGTAACGAATGTATGTAGCCCTTGTATTTAAATTTCTCGTGAAATTCGCTCCAGAATTAAGTTTACTTGATGATATTGATGTGAATATTCTATTTCATTCACCTTCAAACATTCACATCCTCCAAATAACTTAAAAATATATATTTTAACAATTGAATTGAACTTTTAGATCTGACATATATGCTGCAAATTCAGTCGAGCCGATAGTAAATGTATCAGTTGACAATATGAATAAGAATAGTTTTCGAGTATTAACATATAATTTATGGTGTCATAGATTCGTAGGTGGACAACATTCAGCTCAAAGATTAAATACATTTGCTACTTGGTTAATGGATGATGCTACGCAGCTCTACGATATTATATGTTTACAGGAAGTATTTGTATGCAATCCATTTTTATTATTGAATTATGGTTCTCGACAGCGAACCAACTTAATAGAAACAGTCAAATCCAAATATCCATATAGCTATACAGCTAATACACCATGGTTTGGTGTGCAAGATAGTGGTTGCTTAATTTTATCTGCTCATAAAATAGAACCTTGTCATCAAGAACCATTCAATGGTTACAGTTTAGCTGAATTGGCGACTAATAAAGGTTATATGTGTTGTAAAATTACAAAAACAAATAAAGATCTAATTATTATTAATACTCATTTGGATGCAAAACCTACACGTCGAGTGCGTACAAGACAACTTCAACAAATTAATGATCATATCACTACCTATCATGCTGGTCATAAGGTTATATTATGTGGAGATTTAAATATACAATATGGTACTAAAGAATACAATGATATGCTAGAATCTCTATCGATTAATAGATTAAAAGATTCCACTCCCAATGCTGCAGCGACCTATGCCCGATTAGTTCGTTTGGATTATATTCTAACTAATCAACATTTTTCTACAACAAGCTCATCTGTAGTTTCTGCTGATGAAAAGAATCAAAACAATCCTATATTAATGGTTTCAGATCATGAAGGCTTAGAAGCTACATTGAACTTCATCAACCTTAAAGCTTCCAATGCTCAGATCACAATAGTTCCACAATCGAGGAAAGCAAAAGCAAGACAAAGAAAATGGCTGGCTGTATTTCTAATTACAATATTAACTGCTATTTATTTTCAATTCTTATATTAATAAATAACTAATAAAATATAAATAAACACGAAATCTGCGTTGTAGCAAATAGTTCAAAAGATAAAATCATAAGAAGTCAACCTATTTTTGAGTTGGGACGAATAAATGGCTAGGAATCAGTGGATTCGATTGATTAGCTCGAACTGAAAGAGTAGGATGGGTGTGGGTGAGATAAATACGAAATCCGCACCCACACTCTATGGATGCCTACTATTGAGAAATAGCATTCTCTAGAATAAAAATCATCAAAAATCAATAAACTCATACCGACACCTACACCCACACCCACATATGATATATTTCTGACGAAGGACATCATTCATAACCCTCTACCTATCTGAACTAATGAGATATAACAAAATATTATGATGCAACTCTTTTTTTTCTACAAAAAACTATATCAAATTTTTACTTTGGTATTTTGTATGGAAGCCTTTTAGTTGACATCTGCTATCGTTTTATTCCTAAATAATCCTAAAAAAGGAAGTCAGCTCATTATTTTATATTCATACGTTAGCTTTTTTGTGAATGTTTTTCATTGAAAGAATCGTGTATGTGAAGTAGAAGCCGTCAAAATAACAAAGGTCCGTTTTTAGACATATTGTCTCCTAATTTCATTAATCAGTAATTTCTCTTCTCGTACCTTTTTCATTTGCTACTTCGAAGATCATTAGCGAATGAATTAACCGTAGACGTTCAGTATCGCCAGTCTAACAAATTTATAATTAATTAACTTATAATTTGATTGATACAAAGTATTGTTTTATTTATTTCGTGTAAGACAATGTAAAAAAGAGTTAATAATCTAATTTTTTTTTCTAACGTCTCTTTTTATTTTATTATAGTTAGTTATTAAGAAATATTTATTGAAGTTAATAAAAGGCAGATGTTAGTTTATATATTATTCATATCTATGTTAAATATGAATGACGTAGATGTAAAAAAAAAGATATATTTTATAGAAACACAGAATGATTATATGAAAAAAAGAAGAAATTATCTTAAACTATCTGAAACGTTTGCTTTTAAGTATAATCAAAATTGATTAGACTATGTTAGAAATTATACTAGATTTTTTGCTTGTAGTTTTATATTTATTTTATTTACATGATTTTAGATATACCACACTTCGATAAAACATTGACTATGAGACAAAACAAAATTGGAATTGATCATGTAATATATTAAGAAAAAAATATACAAAATAATCTTTTCTTTTTAACTATTTCAGTCTGAAACAATCAATGCTGATGCAGCTCCAACATCAACGAAACAATCAAGAACATTGAATGTGTATCATAAAATGTAATGTATATATCTAAAGAGGAATATTTGTTTGTCTGTTCTTTATGAATTTAGTCCATGTAATAGCTAGCGTTACTAAACCTTTCACGGAATACCCAGTGGCCCAAAGAAAGGTTGAGGCTAGATGTGAGTGTATGCACTAGAGATGGGCAACTTCAACTGTGGAGTTGGGCTCTCAAAATAGGAATAGAGCTGGAGTTGTCCATCTCTGGTTTGAACAGCGGGACGTGTTGTGGTGATAAATGCAAAACTTTCAAGCACACCCCTATCTAAATTTTGTATCTTTTTCCAGCATGTAAAGTTTTCTTATAAAAATCGGGTGCCTCCATTAGTAAATGATACTAACGACTTTTTTTCTTCTATTTAGATGTGAGTGTTATAGAAAAAGAAAAGTAATATGGATCATTTTCCTCATTATTGTTGTTGCCTTAATCATAATTATTCCAACAATTATCGCAACGAGGAAAAAGAGCAACATCACGGAATCGACGACGATAATGACAGATACAGAAGAATCAACAATAGAACTTACAATGACAACAGAAGACGATACAATAATAGGAGGTATAGTTTTCTCGCATATTGATATCTAAATTATTCTATTTAAATAATTCATCATATTAAAATTCCCATCTTTACTGAAGAAAGTCAGCTCATGCATTATTGAACGATGACATAGTTTACAAGAGAACCACGTGAAGTTATTTACTATTTCATGATCTTTTTTCTGAGATATTGAAAGCACAATGATTTTGATCTTATATGAATGTATGATAGTAAAACAAAATGTACTAAAAGCTCAAAGTTTCCTCATTAATTTATTTCTCGTCACAACTCAAGTTGCTGTTGTTTTTCTCTTCTGAATAGTTCATAACCTACCGATGGATATATGAATGTATGAGAGCAAGTTTCTGTTTCTCCTTACCATAGTTTCAGCATAACTAAACTTGTAATGTTTTATAGAGCAATTACAATTTTCTATGAATATTACTAATGATACTGTATGGATACAAAACGGATCAACTGTTGCTGGAGGAAATGGACGAGGAAGTCAATTAAATCGTTTGTCATCGCCTCTTGGTATCACTATTAATGATAAGACTCAAACGATTTATATTGCTGACAGTGGGAACGATCGTGTTGTTAAGTGGGAATATGGTGCGAAGAGCGGACAAGTTGTCGTTGGTGGAAATCCAAAGAATGAATTAAATTTTCCAGTTGATGTACTTTTTGATCGAAAGAATAATTCTCTCATCATTTGTGAACAAGGAAATAGGCGTGTAGTTCGAGTATCTCTTCGAAATCCAGCATATCAACAAATAATCATCTCAAATATTCATTGCTATGGTCTGGCAATGGATAACAATGAAAGTCTGTATGTCTCTGACTGTGAGAAGCATGAGATAAAACAATGGAGAAAAGGAGAAATGGAGGGAACAATTGTAGCAGGTGGAAATGGAATAGGAACGCGTCCCAGCCAACTAAATTTTCCTACTTATATCTTCATTGATGAAGATTATTCACTTTATGTATCGGATTCTAATAATAGTCGTATAACTAAATGGTTGAAAACTGCAATCGCAGGAACGACGGTTGCCGGTATACAAGGTCAAGGGAGTTATCTTGTGAATTTTCTTCATCCTCGAAAAGTGATTCTTGATCGTATGGGCAATCTTTATATAGCTGATTCAGGAAATCATCGAATAATGCGTTGGTTAAAAAATCAAAAACCAGGCAGTATTGTTGTTGGTGGAAATGGAAATGGGCAACAATTAAATCAGTTACATGAACCTGTGGGTATAACATTTGATCAACAAGGTAATCTCTATGTCAGCGATTCTGCTAATCATAGAGTACAAAAATTTAATATTGGAGTTAACTGATTTTTAATAAATTAATTTATTTGCCAAGATCAACTCATTTGTTTGTTTGATATTGTATTGTCAAGCTTTAAATATTGAATTTGTTAAAAGAATAAATTATATCTTAGGTCTGGAATACATTAGTACGGTTTTTGGTGTTCTCACTAATCATATCCACATCTATCGAATCTATGGAGCTCGAGAATTATGGGTGTAGGTATTATTAATCTATCAATTTCTTATATACTCTCGCATCCTAGTATTCGAAAAAATCTTATATTTATGATGATTTTACAAAGTTTTTAAATAATGAAACAACTGTATGATCGGCAAATAAAATATTTTAGTCTTTTGTGAAACTTGAGGGTGAGTGTGACGATGATGTGTGGACGAAGTAGAATAGCAACAACCATCCACACCGCTTATATACACAAAGGACTAAAAAGACAAGAATATGGAAGAAAAAACTAGAAATTTTATTCTCATATCCCACATATACTACTTGTGAAAATGCAAAAGAACAAAAAAGTAATTTTAGCCATGATTCTATTGATCACAGGAATGATTCATAATGTGACGATACAAAAAAAAAGAGAACGATAAACAGTCGGTAGAATATTATGAGGCAGCCATTAAATTTACTTTTTTTTTAGAAGGTAGGTGTTCATGAAAATGAACATCAAGAAACGTTTTCCAAAACAAAAATGACTCATATATTCGATATATTTTTCAGTTCGATAGGGAAACAAAACAAACGATATCTATGAAATCAGTATAAAATAAACGATTATTTGTATTGAATGTCACACATTTTGAAAATCTGTTAGAATAAAATAAGATTTTATTTCAAATTTAAGATTACATGATTAGAGATAAAAATGAATGTTATATATTATTATAGTTTTTAATGAAAACAATTGATCAAATCAAATCCTTTTTTTAATACGTTGAAAAGTGTTTGACGAAATATAACACCAGTAATTGTATATAAATAGAATGGAATGCAACTAGGAATATATGTTAGAAGAAGAACAAAATTGAAAATAAGACTTTCTAAAGCTCTTTGTGATGAATTCTTGGTATGATAAAATGAATAAGTTAAATAAAATTTTTGACTAGCTTGTGGTAAAGTAAATATAGTGAGGAGAATTACTTGTGCTAATAGCATAATTGTTAAACTTCTTTCATCTTTACGGTTGTTTCGACTAACAGTGGTGCTCATTGGATCAGTCGAAGGTTTTATTTGTTGAGTATGGCGAATATTTCGAATAGTTAATAGACCAAATACTAACATAACTAAAGCTGGTATGATTGTAGTAATCAACGATTGAGCAAGATCATTAAAAATACGGCATACATCTGATTTAGCATAACATTTTTGTGGTGTTCCAATTAAATTTGCATCAAAACAATACCCAACTTGAGCCCAAATTAAACTGGAACTAATACTAACAATTAAAATGCAGATATAGGTATTCTTCAAATTACTAAGTCGACGTCGATGAACATTGGTATTTGAAATCAACGAACGATCGACTGTAGCAAGGGTAAGTAACCAAGAGGAAATAGTACGCATTATAAACAGTACAATTAAACGTAGTTTACAAAAAATTGGAACAGTTTCCGTTTGATTTGGAATCTTAAAAAAACTTTGTAACGCACCTGGTGTTACACCGGCAATAATAACGATTAAATTCGATATACTAGCCAAGAGAAAATAGATCACACATGGTTTAGAACGAAGTGAACGTTGACCAAATACTAAACAATTGAGTAGATTTCCAATCAAACCCATAACAAGAATTATAACTGACATTGAAAAAGTTATTTGATTGGAAATATTTCGCAATGTCGCAATATATAATGTTGTAGTACTTGTATTAGGCATATTTCTCAAATTAAGTAATTCCTCAAAAAAAGAAAAATAATTGTTTAAATGAGAGAGTTCTTTAGAAAATGATTCCTAAATAGAAGAATCAAATAAAAGATGACTTTCTGCCGAATGTATGTTTGGGAGACAAAGAATATTAATCTATAGTCGATTAATATAATCAATACTTCAATGTAGAATAATGAAACAAACTATAATGATAGAATGTATTTCTACATTAAAAACCTCAAATTTGAAATATGATAATATTCTATCAAGAAAATCGATTTAATTCGTAGGTAAAAAACTGTTTCGTTCTTATATAAACATACATGGATATCCAGAAATTAAATTTCTTTCGAGACCGAAATGATTATATAATTCTATTGATACGATAAAAAGTAACTAATAAATTTCTGTACTGACTAAGATAATAAGTTTATTTTTGCATAGAGGAAAGGTTTCTTAAATAACTATATATATTACCAAGATAATTGTGTTTTTTAAATGCTATAACGACGGATGTTACCGAGTTTGTTTCTTCTTTTATCAAACTAATATATAACAATAGAAATGTATTTTCTCTCCTATATACGTTACTAAGAACTGTCTATTAAAAAAAAATAAGAATTTAATTTATCATTTGTTCAGTAAAACAAAGAATACTTGAAAACATATATGAAGATTCTAATTAGAGAAAGACATGACAATTTGTTATTGTTCAAAAAATCAGTATAGCATGGGCGTATCATGTGCTATTAATTTCTTTTTGAGACGTTATTTTCATACAGGAAATTATGTTATTATAACTGAAATTACATTTTCTTTCTGCCGTTATTCCAACTAAAAATACATAGTTTAATGAAATTTCAAGAAGATTCTGTATCCATTTGATGGATATTTTAATTGAAAAAATATATTTACATGAATTATAGTGATATTAAAGTATACTGCCAAAAATAAACTTCGATTTAAATATCACTATCGTATTACCGTATGTGAAATTATTTGTTCGAGCAATCACTTCACTTTCAAATGTGCAATAGAAAAATCAATAAAATATGAAAGCAAAGATTTTTTTAAGAATGCAATAACAAATAACTTGCATTCAGTTTTTGCTTATTTTCAATTAATTCATTAAAACTGTGAATCACTCTTTATTATTTATCAACTTATTTTAGTAATAAATAGGAATGTTGGTATCCGTCAAGAATGTCCTTTAGAAAATGTCCTGGACGAAATGTCCTGCAGTTTTGGTCCTTTAGAAAATGTCCTGTGTTATAATGTCCTTTCTAAAAAAGTCCTTTAGAAATAGTCTTTTGTCATATAGTCCTACAAAAAAATGTCCTCTATTATTAAAATGTCCTTTCGCTATAAAATAAAAAACTACTCGATAAGTAATGTGAATCATATATTTTTTTATTATAACGAGTTAATTTACGATTTATTTTTTTATAACAAAAAAAGAAAGCTGATGTAATAAATCTTCGGCTGTAATTTTTCCTTGATTGAATCGACTATATAATTCTTTAATTCTTCTTTCCACAACTTTGGATTGAGCTTTTTTCTCACGAGGTGTCATTCCAGAATTGATTTGAGTGATCAAATCATGAACGGTATGTACTTCGTTTTTGATCGAATCAATAAATGACCATATGTTTGGATGCGATTTCTGCATTCTTTTTTTAAACCTATTGTTATACCCTAAAATGTATGACAGTTAAATGAGATGTTACGATCGTTATTGTAGTTTTACGTACCTTCGGAGAAGTTGTTCGTTTTATCACGAATGTTGAAAACATTCCACATCGAGGTTTCTCGCAACCACTGACGTTCAAAGTATGTAAATAAACAGCTTAATTCATCGCGTTCATCTTCATCAAGTTCTTTACCGAGACTAGCAAACAATGATACTACATGTTCTTCAGGTACTAGCGCAAGTGCCATCATTTGCCTAATCACATTGCGAACCATAAGATTCTCTAAATAAGTGGATGATAGGCCATTAAATTGCACATTTCTATATACAGCTTGACAAAAGTGGAAGAAGCAACCCTTTTGGGTTGTTTCTTCCTTGAACTATAAGAAAAAATATATAATTTCATTCAATTAGAATTTAGAATTTTAAATAAAATCATACCATCATTGAAATTGCTCGGGAAACCCCTGGCTCAAAATCTGTCATGATTAAGAGAGGACTGAATGTTTTATTAACTTTTTTTGCTTCGGAAAATAAGACATCAAACATATATATATATGTTGTTGCCTTTCGATCCGGTAGTAATGCGAATACCACCGGGATACCTATTGTAATGAACAATATTTCATTATACGAGTTTATATTCATTGAATATTTAGCTAAATAGAAATAACGTACACGATTCATGATGAACGGCTTGAATGATGTACACTTGATGAAAGTTGGGTGGAGTTGTAGAAAAAGTTCCATCCATGTAAAGATTATCACTATCAAACAATAAGTTTAATTGAGCAGCTGATGACCATATGAGAATTCTTCCTTCAGGTCGTGCATATAATGAATCGTTCATGGAAGATTGTAGATCATAACTGTCGTGTAGTAAAAGACGATCTTTATTGAGATAATCATTTTTATATATATCCGGAATTGTAAAAGAACATGACCGTGGAATTGAAGGCATCATTGCTCGCCGATTAATTAGTAAATTATGACCTAAAAGAAAGTATTTAAGAATGTCTATATTATATAAACTTTTAATGGCGTACCAAGATTAAGAATGTTTGGTAGAACAGCAAGAGCTTCACCTGTGAGTAAACCATGTCGCACTTCTTGTTCAGCAATTTGTTGCAAAGGTAATAATTCATTTTCAGCTCGTTTTCGCATTTGTTCTCTTAAATTTCGTATTTCTAACGCAGCTGAATTTGGTAAATGTGAGTGGTCACTTTTATTGTTTGAGTATTTCACAAATTCATCATTAAGATTTGTATGCAAAATAACATTACAAAGTCGATTGGCACATCGCCAAAACTTCATAGTTTTACCTTTATTATAATCTTTCATTTGAAAATGATAACCATCAATTATTAACATAGTTTTTCGTTTATTTGACGTAGTTTTACCAATTGTAACTTTAGACGAAGGTGAAGTTGAAGACGATGATGAGGATGAATTTGAAGATGACGATGTCTCGTCAATCATAACGAAATCACTCGATTCCATTTAAAAAGTTTGTTTTTATTATTTATAAAATACGTCTCGATACAATCAATACGAGTACAATGACCATCTTTTCTTTTCTTTCACTCCTTGTATATAAAAGTAAATCCTCTATTCGACTTACTTAGAACACTATGAATTTTAGTTAAATTACAGCGTCATCTATGTTTTAGAAACACTTCATTCGAAATTCTCTTATTTAAATATAAAGGACATTTTTCAATGCCGGACCAATTCTTAGAAGACATTTTGTCCAAAGACATTTAGTTCGGGGACGTTTTCTAAAGGACAATATCTAAAGAACATTTTCTGAAAGGACCAAAACTATAGGACATTTCGTCCAGGACATTTTCTAAAGGACATTCCTGACATGATTCTAGATTAAAACAGTGGATCTTAGCCTATCGAATGATCATCTTAGAATTGAACATTCATTTGAAAATACTTTTATCCTACAGAAAACAAAATCTTCGATGGTAACTAATCTCTTGAATATAATTAAGATTTATATTCTAAAAGTCTCTCTTTCAAATGGTGATAAGACCAGTTCGCTAACTGCATCCGCTCTGAAAATATTCTCCTTATAGTTTTCCGCCTTTATGTCTCAGCCACACACATTCTCCCAATAAGTATTAGGCTCGTAGCTGATTTTAATTTTCGTATTGTTGATAAACATATTTTGTATATTCATTCGTGTCTTGTTTGATAATGGATTACCGTATAAATTTAAATATATTAATTGTTCCATGTGTACCAATTCAACTGGTAGATTTGTCAACTTTTTTCCTTCCAAATTAAGACTGCGAAGAGTTTTTGATAATTTAATAATTTCTAGCCATTGTATTGATGATAATTTACAACCATAAAGATCCAGACATTTCAAATTTCGCAGGTTAGGAATACCCTGCAAATCATCAAGAGAAACTGATGACATGTCAAAAATTAATATAACTGTCAACGAATGTAACTGTTTTATCCGACGTGGCAAATATAGTATATAATAGTTACCGTGCAGTTGTAGTTGAGTTAAACTGTCCAGATCAGCTACCTCCACCGATAGTTCTCTTATTCCAGTCCAAAATAAAGATAGACTACGAAGCAGATATATCCCATATTGAGGGTGTGCGGTAGATAGGCTAATTCACGGCAATCACCAACACATAATCCTTGTAACTAGCTAAGGTCTCCTATCTCATCGGTAAGTCTAGAAAGCGGTGGTGCAGAAGTTATGCTAAGAGCCTGTAAGTTTTTCAAGTTTTTAATATCACTTGAGAAATATGTAATATTCGTCTCTTCTATAATGAGAGATTGGAGATTTTTTAGGCAATAAATAATTGATGGAATTTCATTTTCTGTTGAGAAGTAAGCGATTTTAGATTGTCCAAAAAGTAGTGAGAATCCTCCTGAAAAAGCTGTTTTTTGTTAGTGTTGTTACACTTTTTTCCCGGAAAAACCTTGTCCATTACCATAATTATATTCTCCTTGTTGGAAGAATCTTTTTTCACTCATTTCTGCATTCTCCTTCCAGAAAAAAAATTAATTCATCCTCATCCTCAAACTCTTTCCCGGAAAAGAAACTTGTCCATCGTTATTCCTGCATTCTCAATTGGCAAACGCATTTTTCTTGTTCTCATTCCTATACGCTTCTTCCTGAAAAAAACGTGTCTGTGATCGTTTTTACATTCTCAATACTGGAAAGTATATTCTTTGCTGTCATTGTTACATTTTCTTTTTCAGAAAAAAATTATTGTCACTCTCGTACGAAGATGAATTCGAGTACTTATCGATTAAGTCGAGTTTTTGACTAGTATCTATAGTAAGGGTGAGTAAAGCAATTTAATGTTCATATGCTTTACCACACTAAGTACCTTGCGGAGTTTAGAATTTAGGGTGTGGGTGCTAGACTACAATAATAACTGCACCTGTACTCCCAAGATATTGAATTATCAAATAAACTCCATTTCTATATGTCACTGACAAACAACTATTTTTGGGAAATTCAGTATCACAACAAACAAACAAACATTCTTTTTGACTGAAACACTTAGAATATTTTGAGAGTCATTAGAGCTATCTCCAGGCAAGATTTTAGATCGAGACTTCATTACTTGATTTTTTTAATGAATATCTAAGAATGACTCAAAAACTTCGTAAAACGATTCTAAGCCAGCTCTAAAAATCAATGAGCACAAGAACTTATCTGGGCTTTTTCTACTCTAAACCCTTTAGCTTTGGTTTTACTCGTATTTTCCAACGGTTAGACCACATAACTTGATATTTTGGTTTTGAGTATGGTTCAACCAGACTTCTCATCTGAGATAAAAAAAGCGAAAAATAATCTGCACGAACGCTATACGATCCTTCTCTCACAGATTTTATTTTTAGATCTCATAAACACGACGAAACATTTTCAAACTTGATCTTCACTGTAGACTGATACATGTCTCGAAATACGTGCGATTGGGACAACTTATCGGTGGAGTCAGAGTCAGACACAACTATCGATTTAATCGTTCAAAAACTGCCTCAGCTTAGGTCTCGAAGAAAATCTAAAAAGTGGCCATTGGTCAACTATGATCGATCAGAAGCAAAATCGGCTCAAGAGCTTCTCTTCGAGGTAAAATATTATTTATCAAACTCTAAAAGAATTCTGCCCTTGTTTACCTAATAAACTGTTTATAGGCCGTCTCGGAGAAAGATCTAGAAAAGTTTCTAGGAAAATGGAGTCTATTCGAAAAAGCAGTCGAAAAAGATAGAATTTCAAAGAAAAGCGTGCAGAAAATGATAAGTACTCCCGATGACAGGAAACAATGGACACCTCTTCATTATGCTGTTGACTGTAATAATGTGGATTTATGTCGTTGGTTAACATCGAAAGAAGGTCAATATCAATGTGGTATGTTTTTCTCCAACTGAAACAAACAGTATTTGTCATTTCAAAAAATATCAATATAGATGTCAACCTTCTCACTGGTATTGGTGAAAATGTTTTACATGTGATAGCTCAATCGAATTGCATATGGGCAAATGTGAGTGTTTACTTACGAATTAAATAAGTGAGAAGCTTTTTCGTAGAGTCTGTCAGAGATTTCATAGCTAAATATTTGTTCATGTTCTAATA
The DNA here is from genome assembly GCA_905250115.1 of Adineta steineri. Lineage (NCBI taxonomy): Eukaryota > Metazoa > Rotifera > Eurotatoria > Adinetida > Adinetidae > Adineta > Adineta steineri. The sequence continues at coordinate 579,789 of CAJNOI010000012.1, read as the reverse complement.
ATTTGCATAAATGCAGTATAAGATAATAAAAGCATTTTTAAAACGATTGTAGGCAGTGTAAATGTAGAGAAAATGACATTCAAAGGTTATATATAAACGTTGATAAGCATATGAAATATATGTGCACATATGTTTTTTCTATATGCTAGCAATCAAAAAATGAAAATCCATTGCGTATGATCGAATTACTTATTAAAGATTGTGGTGCCGATGTCAATCATGCTGATGACGAAGGTCGTACTCCTTTGCATCTGGCTGCAATGCGTGGTCGACGTCCTTATATCAAATATTTGATCTATCATGGAGCAAAAGTTGACGTGAGTATGACCTCTATATCATAGCGATCTAATTTTTTTTGTACAGGCATTAACCAAAGTTAACGCAAGTGTACTACATTATTCCGTCCTTTCTATAAATCCTATGAATGCAGAAGAACTTCTTACTCTAGTGAAATATATAAAGAAAAAATCATCAAAGCAAAGCAAAGATCTTTTAAATCTTTGTACACTTGACAACATGACACCTCTTGTCTTTGTGGCATCTCATCCAGCTATGACACGTCCGTCATCAAATGACAAAAAGGAAGCGCAACAAAAGTCTAAGAATTCTCTCATGGAAATATTTACTGAAACCGTGAAGGACGAAGAACAAATTATAATTGTATTCGATGTAATCGCTCGACGTAAACACCATCAGGAGTTTGATCATTTAAAATGTCTTCTTGAAGTATCTTCGCCTGAAAATCAAGAACAACTAGTTCATGTGGCGTGTCGTCATGACAATGCAAATCTTCTCGAATGGCTTTTAAATCAACAAGAATTAAATGAACATTCTATCTCGACGAACCAAGCTGAGTATACACCATTACTAACAGCGACGTTTTACAACTCAAAGAATTGTGTCGAGAAGATGATTAAAGTATGCTTTTATTTTTACGGGATTATCCCTTTTCGTCCTGATCTTTTTTTCGGACATCGGACAGAGAAATTCGTTCCGGATCCCAGTTACGCCGAAAATTCGGAAAAAAAAGTCCGGATGATCGGAATGAAAAAGACCGGATGTTTGCGATGAAAATCGTACCGATGTCCGCAACGAAAATTACCGGATGGCCGCAACATGAAATGACGGGGATTCGGAGCGAAAACTGTACCGATGTTCGGAACGAAAAAATACAGGATGTCCGAAACATGAAATGACGGGTGTACGTCACAGTGAATGACCGATGTTCGTAAGAAAATACTCCGGATGTTCGGAACAGAAAAGAATTGTTTTTTTATAACAAAGTTTATTTTATTTTATTTCCTAATATAGTCTTTCAAAAAAAAAGCATTAGACAACAAATATCTATACAAGTGAGAGAATAGGTAACTTTTAGAAGAGAAAAACTTTAAATAAAAACTTTTGAATTGAAAGAACTGTGTTGTACTTTAACGTAGTTCATCGTGATTGACTATGCTGAAGACTAATTAGGGAAAGAGAGACAGAACGATATATAGTCGAGCATGATCTTGCTCGGTTACGTATTTTTTGTATTATTATATTTGATGGGTGGAGAAGCAGGAGAAGATGCAGCTGTTGCTGTGAGAGCAATACTTTTCGATCGCGTAATGACAACCATTCAAAATAAGACGACAGAGATATATTGAGAGAAAAGATACAAAAGTTTAGTTTGATAACGATGGTTTTCTAACAACAATAATTACCAAACTTCTTCGTCATTCAGCAGCGA
>CAJNOI010000012.1:500618-577960 GCA_905250115.1 Adineta steineri | reverse complement strand
TTACAATGTGCGAATGGAACAAGAAAATAATCCAAATCCACTGTCTTTCGATTCGTGAATCTTATAAATTTTTGTCAGTGCGTGTTGTAATATTTTTTAAACTACAACCATATACTCAAATAATAATATTTGTTGTTGGATTCTTTTCCAGTTGTACAGTGCCATGGATGTTCTATTTGTTGTCGTTCATTTAGATGTTTTGCATTACTTTCAAATACACGTCGATTAGAACTTTTCAAATCTCCATAAAACGTCAAATGAATGAGTCGAGGAAAATATGTGCTTGAAATTTGAACGAAGTTAATTAATGTTGTTATGTTTTCATCGAAAATTGATACACTCTTTGGAAGCCTAAGTGTAATCAAATTTGGAAAGATTTTCAACAAATCATGAAGAAATGAATTACAAGAATAATATTGTCCAAGCCGAAAATGTCTGATTTGCTTCAAATATCTCATAGAGACGAGTTCCTTTAGTTGCTCAACGATTTCAGTCATATAATTCAAATTAATATTAATTTCGATAGTATGTAGATTGGGTGAAAAATGGATTAATTTGGAGAAAAATTGACATATTGCACGTATATCACTTGTTCCAATGTGTCCAGCAAACGTTATTTCTTTCAAATATGGAAATGTAATGTTGTTATTTAGTTCCAACGCATTGGATAGAGTCCTAGGAATGTTGTTACCGTAGAGAAAGAGCGTAGAGCAATGAAGTAATTGTGATAAAGTAATATGTGAATCAGATGTAAGTCTAAGTTCAAATGCTGTTCGACAAATTGTATAGTCGAAGGGTTGAGGTTGTGGAAGAGTAAAAGTAATATAGTTAGAATCTGGTAATTCATGAATATTTGTAAACAACGAATTAGGTGGAAGGTTTGTGCGAATAAAATATTCGAAAGTGTCTAAGTGAGTAAAATTATTCACTAATTTGTGAAATGATTCATAGTTTGAAAAGTTTTTTTCTTTTATAATAGCAATCAACGTGAGTGATGTGAGATTATCCTTAAACATATCTAAAAACTTCATCGTAATATTAAAATTTGATTGTTGTTCTTGTGTATCATCCTGACCAAGTTCTAAGTGTAATTTATATAATGTTCTTGGTACTTCAAATCGACTGAAACAGTCTGGGCGAATAGAAGATAAAATCGATAAATGGAGTTCTTCAAGATTTGTCGTCATTGAGAATAGTTTTCCTAATAATCTAATCGATATTATATTGATTGACAATCGTTTCAGATAAGGCATTTTAAAAACACCATTAAGATGAAGAAAACCACCTGGAGTTAATAGAGTCAGTGTTGTTAAGTTAGATAGTGCAGATAAAAAAATAGACTTTAGACTGTGATTTCTTCTAGCAAAAAATATGGACAGTTCAGATAACGATGGAAGACATGCAGCGTCAGTGATCAACTGATCTTGTTCTTCGGAAGTACTCGATCTATCGAACTCTATTGTGAGAGATTCTAAGTTAGTCAAATGACGGATATGTGGAGAAAGATTTTGAATTAATTCTTCGCTATTGAATTTGAGAGTTCGGATCGTTTGATTGTGTAATGGAAGTATATGTTTCAGAAATAATAGGAAATATTTATTGGAAATTTTGTCTTGTGTGAGATCAATATCGATGTAATAGGGTTCGATTATACGTTGAAAACGTTCGTTAAGATCGTTAAATGAGTAAATTATATCGAATTTATGTAGATAACGAAAAATAAATAAGATTATTTCATCGGGTAAAGACTCCATTATGTTTACAAAACTAAAATGAAGAAAAAAAAACACAAAATATGCGTCTTTGATTTATCAATTAAAGGTAATGAAGAGAAAAAAAGACAAGTTGTGTAATAACTAATTTATGAGTCATTATTATGATTCTGTAGAGTGACTAAGAAGAAAAACGATTGAGTAGAAAAGAGCGATTCACAAACTGACATTTTTCCTTTTTATCGAATCATACAGAGATCGAAACAAATGAGAAAACGACGTCTTGTAAAAATTAAATCTTGAACATTTGCAAAACGAAATATTTATGAATATCTTCTATATGTATTATTATCATTTATCGAGGGTGCGGAATGTGGAAGAGAGTGCAAAATTGTTATGAAACCTCATCCATACCCGTAATTTTAGGATGATTCAATAGTGCTAGAAGTTTTGCCAGTTTCAGACAGTCATTAAAAAAAATATAGTCTAGTACAACTCGAAGTTCTTGTAAACGCATTTATATTGTAAATGGAATTATAAATCTTATGCAGAGGTGTACGCCGACCGACTCACATCTGTAATTCAATGGAAAAGGCAGGTATTTATGGAAAAAAACGTAATTGTCGATTTTATGTCTATAGACTCTGCACATACGATAACATCACAAAACAGAAGGTAGAAAGAAAAAAGAAAAAAAGAATGGTAGAAAAGTATCGCTCATATCTTATCAAAACGTGTATTTACTATTTTTTTCCTTTTCATTAGACTAGACCGATGTCAGGGATGAAAGTATGCGACGACAATATTGTATAATTTCACTAACGTTCGCGCATTGATAGACGTGTTTTTTTCTCGACGCAAAAAGTGTACAGCACATATTAGCAGACTTGAGTTTCGAAATAAATAAGTTATTTCAAAACTTCATAAATATTACTTAAATTATTCAACATATTTTCTGTTTTCGTAACATTTATATTACTATGACCAATACACCGCTTAGCGTTCGCAATTATTTTAAATTAGACTTATTGCTAGCTCATTCACATATCATTCTTCGTCAAGTGTTTAAAAACCGCTATCGACTATTTACAAACGGTCAATTATGGAACGATTCGTTAAAATGTGGAAAAAAGTATTTAGCCAATGTTATCGGCAAGAGTAAAAAGTTTAATTTAACAACAGTCCAAAAAACGTTAGTTCGTGTTGGAGATTCAAATGAATGGGATTTAACAACATTAACGAGTCTTTTGTTAAATACTGATCGTCCGAAAACTCTTAACACAACTCAAATACAACAACTTGACAATGAAGATAAAATGTTAATTGAATTAAGAGCTATTCGAAATACATTAGCTCATCATGCATCAAAAACTATTGACAACAACGAGTTTCATCAGTTGTGGTCAAAATTAGTAGCAATTCTAGTTGTTTTCGGTGGTTCTGATGAGGAGTTAAATGAACTCAAAAGCGACAGTATGTTTGAACCGTCTAAACAACCGATTAATGAATCCAACGTATCGGAAGTATTACGTCTGAATTCTTTAGGATCACAAGCTCATAAAGAACAAAACTTTTCTGATGCAATTACATTATTTACAAAGGCAGTCAACATAACAGATGTTTCAAACCATCAGCGTGCTATTGTCTATTCAAATATGTCAGCAAGTCGTCTTGCACTACATGAAAAGCAAGTGAGCGCATCGAATATGTTAGCCGATGACGATCCAACAGATCAACGATATCGCGCTCTTCATGATGCGAAACAAGCTCGAATGCTGTCTTCAACATCATGGCAGGGACATTTTCGTGTTGGCAAAGCTTATGCCGCTTTAAATGATCATGAAAAAGCAATTAATTCGTTTGAACGAGCATTAGCACTTGATCCAAATAGTATCAAAATACAGGAAGCAATCAATGATAGTCAACAGGTGCTATGTCGACAATCACGACATGAACATCTTGATCCACGAGGTCAACCAATTACGATGCAAGAACATTTAAATGAAATGCAACAAAAATATGGTCATGATCCACAACAAATACGTATGGGACACGAGTTACTTGGCAAAATTGATCCGTCTGCTGCTGATGTTATTATGGGGCATAAGTATGAACATGGTGATATTGATATTAAACAAAACCATGAACAAGCCGCTAGATATTTTGCTAAAGCAGCCAATCAAGGTAATGCTGAAGGAATGTATAATTTAGCTCGGCTAACTGATCGTGGTTTGGGTGTCAATAAGGATTCTAAGTTCGCCACTACACTACTCGAGAAAGCAGCCGAACAATCAGCAGACCATCCTAAATTCAAAGGCCTTACGAATGTTGGTGTCGCTGAATCCGAACATTCATTAGGACTTCGTTATGCTGAAGGCGTTTTTGTTCAGAAAAATCTTTCGACAGCTGCTCAATGGTATCAACGTGCTGTTGATCATGGCAGTGCTGAGGCGTCTAATAATTTAGCTATATTGTATCTGAATGGTACTGGTGTTGAAAAGGATCTCCAAAAAGCCAACCAATTATTCGAATTATCAGCTAGAAGAGGCGATCCAAAGGCTATGTTGAATTTAGCCTGGGGCTTATTGGAAATAAATGATCTTGAAATGGCAAAAATTTGGTTTGATCGAGCATGTGAAGCAGGTAATCTTTATGCTCAAGCAAAACGAAATGATTTTGAATCAGCTCTACGTCAAAAACAACAAATAATCGAAAACCATCCTTCCAGCGCTTTACAAGCAATGGAAGAAGCAACAGCTTTTTCTGATCTTATAACAGCAATACAATTCGAGAATTCCCTTTCTAACGATTCATCTGTTTATGATCTTAATGTATTAAATGAACATGCGAAACGTGGTTCGCAAACAGCGGAAAAAATGTACAATGCTTTGCGACATTTTCACAACGCACTACACCTCATTACAAAATCAGAATCATTAACAATTCAACAAGAAAATATATTCATACATGAATATGCACAGTGTTGTCGTATTGAACATACTGTCGCTGAAATTCCAAATAAAAATATAGAAAGAAAGATTGAGCGTATTATTGATCGAGTATTTCAACGTTGTTGTAACGATTCAAATCTTATCAATTCGCAACTAGATGAAGATGTTAGAGTATGTTATGTCGTGTTACACGTAGGTTCGCCCAAAATAAATCTTCGATTTCTCAATTCATGTAAACAAAAATATCCAAAAGTCGTATTTTTTCTGGAATTTAGCGGTGCTATGAACGTAATGCTAGGACAATTTGAAGCTGCTGTATCTGATGCTAATGCTGGTCTTAAAATAGATCCAAATTATTATGAACTTTTGTTTATGAAAGCTACTGTATTCGTTGTGCTGGAGAAAGAATTAGATGAAATAATCAACGCATATCAAACATTTTTGACAGATGCACCTAGGGATCATTGCAAAGTACCCGAATCATATTATTCGATGGCTTGTCGTTATGTGGAATGCAGTGACGATGATGATTTAATTGAGGAAACATATAAGCAAGGCGAGGAAGCAGAAAAAATACAATTACCATGCTTTTTGCCTTATAAATCCGATAATAAAATGGCTCTTAAAGCTGCATTCGAGGACGAATGTTCACCTGATCTAATACCAGTTCTTGTTCCTGATCGTCGTTCACGTCTAACCGATCTACATCGAATCGATATTTTTAAGAGACATCGTCAATGGTCGGCGTCTATGTCCTCAAATAAAAATGCTCCTATAGGTATAACTCAAAAACCTCGTGTTAAGCAACCGACATCGAAGTCCTTAATTGGTTTGAAATCAATTTCATTGAGAGAAATAAATCCAACAAAAGATCATGTCTATAATGGATATGTTCTTTCTGTAACAATTATTGATGAAGCTCTTAGTTGGAAACCATCTATTCATCTTGTGATTGAAGATGAAAATTATGATTGTGATCATATGGTTGTTTATGATTTTCAAGATACACAAGGCAAACATTTGATTAATGAAGTATTTACAATTGGAACGAAAATGAGCATTATAAATCCATATTTACGAATAGGTGCGAATGATGGTAAACCTTTCATTCGTGTCGATGATTTTTCATCAATTATATTCCAACATGAATCCGAACGAGTAGTGAACATGTGTCGATGTTGTGGCCAATCAAATGCATCACATGTTTGTAGTCGATGTAAACGAGCACGCTACTGTACAAAAGAATGCCAAATAATGGACTGGAAATTATATGAACATAAACTGATATGTATAGATCGTTCTTACAGAGAAAAGAGTCCTAAATTTGATGAACCCGTCGCTCAAAAATTCGATGACCAACAAGAAGACACCACACAAGCTAATCAGCTTCGTCTACCACTGATTCCAATCGATGCTGCACAAAACGATACTGGAGCACAAACAAGCAATTTATTTCCTCTTGCACCTGCTTATAAAGAAAAAAATGTACCACTTGGAAGTTCCGTTTGGATGGCGAGTAACTCACTGCACTTACTAATGAAACGAAATAATCATTTATGTCTACTCGATCGAAACTTGGACGTGGTTAAAAAGACTCCATGGTCATCTAATGAAAATGTTATCGACATCTGCTGGTGTGATACACTCGATCAATTCTTTGTACTTGGCGATGAAGATTCCTTCGTCTCTCTTCATAGATCGACGATGGCTCGTAAAACACTTCCTGTTGATCCTAATATAAAATTACTGTGTTGTACATGTTCCAATAGTAAACTGTATGTGTCGAACAGAAAAGGCGGTTCAAACATTTTTATATACAGTCTCTTACCAAATATTGTCCTTGTGAAGCAATGGAATTCACCAGCGACCTGCACAATAGAGGAACGGATCGAATACATGCGTTATAGTAATGAGAAACTTGCACTTATTATAAACAATATAAGCCACAACATGCGACTTGAGCTACGATGTGAGTCAACACTGGAAAAACTTTGGTCACTTAACCTGGGTAATTATATGTCTCCATTTTATGGGTATCATATTTGCCCGTTGCCAGCTGATGAATGGCTGGTAATTGCTCAGACCAACTCGCGACTTTTACATATCGCTCCCGATGGAACGATAAAGGCTTCGATTGTATATGAGCCAAGATGTTGTAGTGCTGCACTTTTTGGTCCAGATGTATTGGCTATCTCAACCGATTATCGTTTATTTCTGCATAAACTTTGATTTTCTCTAGCATACTCAAGCAAATAGAAAACATTTATGACGACGTTAAAACATATTACGTTATCGTTCATCATAGTTTATTTCCAAGATATTCAATTGTAACCGTTAAAAACGTTTTTATTTCATTTTTTAAAGAGTGAGCCGCGTTGAAACGGTATTCTTTTCATTTCATTTATTTATTTTATCTTACATCAGCAATATACTATATAATTTCTAAAACATTTCTTAAAAAACTTAAAATAATTGCTAACAACATCATAGGCAAGGGTGTGGGTGCGGGTGTTAGTTTATCTTCTATTGCCACACCCACACCCACACCCTCAACAAAAAGTACTGAATAATTATAAATTAAATTATTTAGCTATGATACATCTATCAGTAATGATCTATCTCTGAACAGTTTTTCTGTGTAATGATGAATATTCTTTTCGTATTTTAATAAACAATTTATTCAAATATTAAATCTACTCTATTACAATAATAAGAAGAATCCTAATAAAACAATATAATCATATCCATTTAATATAAACATCATTTTTAACTTGTTCAATAATAAAATTATTAAGTAATTTATTTTCTTTAATTATTTTAGTTAAATATTCGCTAATATCATTGACAAACTTTGGCATAGTAAATGATAATAATCGAAGTTTACTATCTTTTTCTGATTGAATATGAGATAAAATAAGTTCTACACATGATTCAACAAGATCATAATCATTATAATGAATATGAAGATGATTAACATGAAGAGAAATAATCATTAAAAACTGAACATCTGCCATTTGATGAACATCATTAAAAGAAATTTTTTGAAAATGATTTTCATGAAATAATAAATATAATGGTTGAAGTTCTTCATGACTTATACATGTTGGATCAATAAATGATAATCGATATAATGTTAATATTTCAATATCTGGTAATAGAACTAAAATCTTATATAATTCTTCAAGAGAAATTTCCATTGAGATTTGTAAATGATAGATTTGTGTAATAGTTAATGCATGATAAATATGATCATTAATAGTGATTGATTTTACCCATTGTTCAGGTGATATATCATTTATTTCAAATTCAATAGATTTCGATAATTGATTTGATTTCGAATTATATTCATACCATTTTTTTCTAAAATAAATATAAATTAGATAAAAAAATAGAGATTTTTATTTTCTAATTTACTTATATGGTTGAATTGAATAAATTAAATCTTCGAAATTATTTTCAACTTTAAATATCCATCGTCGTTCAATCCAAAATGTTGAATTAAATTCATTTTGTTCTCCTAAATACATTGGTGTTTGATAATTTTCAATAAAATGTACCATTTTTTTAAAATAAAATTTTTCTAATTGTGATAAATTTTCTTGAAAAAAACATTCCCATCGTTTAGCATTAAGATATGATATATCGTCATGTCTAATATCTAATGATAAAATTTTCAAATTAACTTTCAATTTTTTAATAAAAATTTCAAACTCATCAAATGTCATTTCATCAATGTCTATTGAAAGTTTTGTTAAATTCATTAATTTAATTGATTCAATAAGATTGAAATTATTCGTATCCATAGTATTTATAAATTTTAAATAACGAATATTTGGTGTATATGATAATAAAGTAAAAAGATCTTTAATAGAACAACCATGATCCATAATAAAATATTCAATTGATGTTTTTTGTTGATCAGTTGCTATTGGTAATGAAAGAACCACATTAATATTTTTAGTATAAACTGATCCATATTTAAGATATTTTAATTTTGGTAGATTAAATATTAATTGATAAATATTAGTATGATTTTGTTCTTTAATCCATAGATCAATTTTTAATGAATAGAAATTAGGTAAAGAAGCTAATTGATGAATAAGTGATGATAAAATATTTGATTCAATAGAATAAAGAATAAGTGATTGAAGAGATGTAAATAATGATAGATCAGATTTAAGTATTGAAATCAGAGACCGGCGGGATGCGGTGTCAGTACTGTACCGTACCGTACCGTACCGTACCGGGACGAGACGGTATAGGAAAAAAAGAAGTAGGGCGGTACGGTACGGTACGGTATGCGGTATGAGAGGGTTATACCGCACTCCCGCGTCTATATTAAAAGAAGCCTTTTAGCAATGATTTTCGAAAACATCTATTAAATGTTTTTCATTCGCGTTATATGTTAAAATGAATTTAGCAAAGCTAACCCTGTCTCAATCTCTTATCCGCAGCTATTTGAATTTCTTATCATTTTGTCGAATATGACCTACACTCATTTGGACCCTTGGAAGTCAGATAAAGATGTTTGAGAACCATCGTCGTTGTTATATATTAACGACCAATTGATGTCAACAATTGCTGTAGAAGAACGATTTTTATCGATTGCTTTTTGTTTTTCTCGTAAATATTATTGTTAAATGAAACGTGCAATCGTTAAACGATTCAACACTTTTGAGAACGTAATGAAACTTAATATATTATTCTCGAGAATCAAAATTACGAAAACTCATGCAATTATTTGCTAATAGTCATTTAGTTTTCTGTCAAGGTCGATACCATGGTATTTCTGAGAAAAATATTAAGTTTTGCTTCACATAATACCTATGGTTTACAACGAGTTCGTACATTTCATACAGCACTACGTTTCTTAACAAACATATAACTGCAAATCAACTGATCGAAAAACTGTCTCATATTACTTTCATCTGAGACCTCATCATCTTCTAAAAATTTGAGTACTGTACATAACCATCTGAAAACTGTTTGATTCCTTAGTTCTTATTTCTGAGAAAGAAAAGTTCGATTAGTCCAAAAGATATATAAAAATGTGCAACCATTTACTATGACGATGGTTTCGGTCAGATATGGGCAAGTCAACAACTTTTTGACCCAAGTCAAGTAAAAATCAATAACTGAAAATTTCGAACAGATCAAGTCAAGTTACGTCTCGAAAATCTTCAAATCGAAGTTATAGTTTAAGTTAAGTTATAAGTCATTTGATTTGGCTTAATTTAACTTGATTCGAGTCGAAAAAGGACTTGACTTGCCACCTTTAGAGCCAATTCACTCTACAAGTTTATTTTATTTTTCTTAATTTAAAACTTTTGATAATTGTACGCCCGAAATTAATACCAAAGTGCATGAAACACTTGTATATATTTATATAATTTTGCACTTAACTTGTCCATGCTTTCTTTCTGTAAAATTGCGCAACGTTGTGTATCAATTAATAAGTTCATGCGTTCTTGGAATTCCTTTTTTCGTATGCTCTTATAATTCTTTTTATAGTTTGTTGTCAATTTCCATCGAAAAAGTAATCTATATATGACCCGATAACTCAATAAAACGGATCGTGATATGTTTGGAGAAAACTTAAAAAATTTTTCTGGCGGTACGGTATTTCGCGAGACGGTATACTTCAGACTCTAGGCGGTAACGGTACGGTACGGTATCGAAAAATTATCAGGTGGTACGGTACGGTACGGTATGATACGAGTGAAAGCGGTACACGGTACGGGACGGTATGAAATTTTTGCAATACCGCCGGTCTCTGATTGAAATTATTTCATTTGTATTTTGATTGAATGAATGAAGTGATATTATTTGATGACGATGATAATGAAGAATTTCTGCATAATTATTAAGAAAAAGTTCTTTTGATCGATGACGATAATCATCTAATTTTAATCGTGTTAATAAAGAATTGAGAAGTAATTGAAAACGATTGTTAAGATTTGAAAATCCATTAAAAAGTGCATATGCATCAAAATATTCGAAAATTTCATAGAATATTTCATTTGAGAAATGTTCAATTCTTGTTATCGACATATACTACTAACTGAATGTTTTTCTTAAGACTAACTGAACATCCAAATCGATCGTTATTCTTTCTTCTTTTTCGTCTGTTCGGTATGACTATATAAATAGTTTCTCGATAGATGTCCTACGTATAAATACAAGATATACAATTTATTTAACTTTTTCTAGAGAAAATTTTTTTAAGATGACTTTTAGATATTAGATAGTATTTCTTCTCTGGATATGACAAAGAATATATTGTTAGACTTTCGATATCCATTGTCGGACAAAGCAAAATGTGAAATTTAATTAATTTCGTTCTCCAATATACAGACGAGTTTCTTCATTCGTGGTGAATTGTATATGAAATTTCAAATAAAAATTTTCTGATTTTGTTGGCGAAAATATTCCCATCGCTTAGTATTAAGATATAACATATCTTCATATTACTTTCGTTTTTTTTCTATTCGGAAAAGACTTTATTTCTTTTTTTGTTGTATTAATTATGAAATTAATTAAGAATATTTTAATGCTTTTTCTGATTTTATTTTATCAAAAATATACAAAACAATAAAAGATTTGAATATACAATTAACAATGCAGTGTTTAACTAATATAATGTTGACGAATAGATGCTGGAATACCCGTGATTGGTTGATAATGATAGACATCTAATGGAGTAAAATCTACTTCACGTTCAACACCAATATGTCCATCCCATGGATTGCGATACATTGCACTTTCTTGTGTATAGATTCCATAACCATAATTACCAAAATCAATGGTTTGATAATTACCATTGAAGTTGTTGAGAAGATTTGGTTGACCAATCATTTTTATTATGTGAATTGATTAGAAGAATGAATTTGTTTGTCCGAATATATAAAACTATGAGAGAATATTGTGTGATATTTATATTGTAGATACTGTAGGAGATTGACGTAAGTATTGTCGTTGATAAACGTCATTAATGACGTAATAATATTATACAGTACGATAAAAACTAAAAATAAACGTCTACAAAGTATGCACTGCTAAAGGTAAATCAAGAATATTCTTGAATGCAAATTACGTAACGAATAGTTATTTTTTTATTAATCTCCACCCTATACTTTTAGCAAAGAATAAACTCATGGATACTCTTCTTACGTCAAACATCAATATCTAGTTAACGTTTATTTTTATCCTTTATTGTGCTGTATAATAATATTACGTCAATAATGACGTTTATCAACAAGAATAATTACATCAATCTCCTACAGTATCGACAATATAAATATCGCACAATATTCTCTCATAGTTTCATATATTCAAACAAACAAACTTATTCTTCTAATCAATTCTTTTTTGTTAAATTCAAATTATAAAAATGATTGGTCAACCAATAACTGTCGTCAATATCAGTAGTGATTATCTAACCATTGGTTCTGGTAATTATGGTTATGGAATCAATACACAAGGTAGTGGAATGTATATCGATCCATCGAATGGACATATATACTGGTATTGAACGTGAAGTAGATTTTAGTCCATTAGATGTATATCATTATCAATCAATCACGGGTATTCCAGCATCTATTCGTCAACATTATATCAGTTAAACACTGCATTGTTAATTGTATATTCAAATCTTTTATTTTTTTTTATATTTTTGATAAAATAAAAACAGAAAAAGCATAAAAATCGATATGAAAATGTGATAAACAAAGTATACCTCCGATACACGTGTACTTTTTATTCGATCAAAAAGAAAAAAATACGTATTATGAGGAATGAGGAATGAGGAATGAGGAATGAGGATGGATAAAGACGTTGACTATTATATCCACACCCGTACACTCTCTATATTTTAATACTTATTTAACTAAATCTTATAACGGATATAGAAGAAAAGTATTTGAAAACTTTATTAAACTCGAAAAACTTTCTGATTGAAACTCAAATCTCAATTGTTTCATCATTATTTTTTATGTGGATATATGTAAAGTATAGATGTCGTGTGTATGCCTTACTTATTTTGTCATTCTCGTATATTCGTGTATTTTATAATATAATGACTCATATATCATCGTATGACTATAAAACGAGAGTTCGTCGATGAAAATTTAATTTTTAAATCTAAATAAAAATGCTTGAAGAGAGTTTATCATCGGATGATTTATGGTTAAAAATAATAAATGAAGGTGTTGAAGATCGTGTCGAAGTCAATCAACGAATGTTAATTGATAAAATGTTAGCAAGATATTCATCAGATTTTGTTGTTTATCGTGAATTAATTCAAAACTCTGATGATGCAAATGCAACTTTATTTATTCTTCAAATAAAATGTGATCTTTCAAATAATAATGACGATCCGGAAGATTTTCATAATTGTTTAATAAGTGAAATTCGTGGAATTAATAATGGAAATATTTTTAATGAAGATGATTGGAAACGAGTTATAACAATAGCTGAAGGAAATACAAATATCGATGTTGTTGGACAATTTGGTGTTGGTTTTTTTTCAGTTTTTTCTTATTCAGAAAAACCAATGATTCAATCAGGTAAACATTGTTTAGCATTTGTTTGGCAAAATGGTAAATCATTAACAACATTTCGAAAAGAATTATCTAAAGACGAACAAACTTCATTATCAACTTCAGTTATTCTTCCAATGAAAACAAAATATATTCTTCAAACAAAATCAACTAATGATAAAATAAAACCTTCATTAAATTTAATACAATTAAAATCTTATTTAACTAAAGTTCTTTCATTTACAAAACATATTAATGAAATTATTGTTGAAATTAATCATAAAAATATTTTTCAAGTAAATAAAAGAAAAAAATCTTTCTCATCAATGAAATTATCAAATAAATCACAAGAATTTTTTCATTTAAAATCATTTACTCAAACTGAACAAATTTTTAATATTATTAATGGTTCATCAATTACTTTAAATCATATTGATGTCGAATCAGAAGTTCATATTAATGAAGATTTTCATAAACAAATTGAAAATGTTTTAAAAAAACGTTTACCTTCAATTATTCATATTGAAATTTTATTTCCATCAGATCAAGTAAAGCTTTAATTTATTTTTGGTTTTTATTTTATATTTTTTTAATAGATTTTCGAAAAAGAACAATGGAATAATTTAACAAATGATGAAATCTTAAAAGATTTAATTCCATTAAAATATTTTCAAGAAAAATTCTCTCCATCTGGTCAAATCTTTATTGGTTTAGGAACACATCAAACAACAGGTATTGGAATGCATATTTATAGTCATTTAATTCCAACAATTGAACGTGAAAATCTTGATTTACAAGATCCATATATATCAATATGGAATGAACAACTTCTCAAATCAATTGGAAATATTATTCGTTTTATTTATGATCAAACTATAATTAATATTGTCAATAATCATTCACAATATCTTAATACAATTCTTTCATTTTATTCATTTCAAACAACAGTACCAAATAAAGCAATTGGTTTGTATATATTCTCTTTCTCATATACAGAATTGTTTATGTGTCCGCAAGGTCAAAAAAAAATATAAAAGATCGATTTTTCGGAAAAGACATTTCTTGAGATATTTTGATGTGGGAACTTCGAATGTTCTCTTGCTTGTAGTGCAGAGATCATAAACTGCTGGCTTTCTTGTGTATAAGATTACTAACACATCACTTACTCGTTAAAGGCTAGTTCGACAAGCTACTGGTGCTGACAGCTCGAATATGTTTTGATCTGCGTTTATCTCTGAGTAGAATGCGAGTATGTGCTAAGAGTAAGGAACAAGAGCGAGTCTCCAGACGAGCGTTAGTTGTTGTCTTTCTCATATAGAGAAGAGTCTTGCAAAAATAATCAATTGTTTGTTTTAGGTGAATTTCTTCTTGATGGATTTTTATCATCTGATAAAGATATATTTGTACCAATACAACGATCTTCATCTGATAATCAATTATCATTGATTCCATCTCGACATGCATATTTAAGTAATTCAAAATATCTTGAAAAATTTCTTTCAATTCCACTTATTCCATTTGATATTGGACAAAATGAATTTATTCAAATATTAAAACATAATAAACAAATTCAAGAATTAACGAATGAAATAATTCGAGAAAAAATTCGTGAATCAATTTTTCTTTATGATGAATTAGTTAATTTACTTCATTGGTTATGTACAAATATATTTGAAGATAAATCCTATATAAAAACAATTCTATCCGAAATTTATTATCGTGGAACATGTCAATCAACAATAATTGAATTAGAAAATATTGAATTTTATAATATATTAAATCTTCCATTAATTCTTCCTCTTCCATCGAATGTTTTACCATCAAATATTGTCAATAATATTTCTCAAGAAGATTTAGAAAAAAAATTATTCTTAACAAAACTTCCAATAAGAAATTTAATTCAATTTTATCTTCTTCCTACTCAACATTATTTATTTGAAAATGAATTAACATCAAATATTCTTCTTCATTTATTTTCACAATATTGGAATCAATTTAATACGAATAATTTAAATAATATAAAAATAATTCTTTCAAAATTAAAATGTATTTCTACAAATCAAGGAATGAAATTACCTCAACAATCTTATATTTCTTCAGCAAATTTATCGAAAGATTTACCTCAGATTACATTTGACATATCTTCAGAATATTCTCTATCGATTGAATTTCTTAAATCAATTGGATGTCGCACAATTGATTTTTCAATAACAACAATAGCGAATCATTTATATTCTACTGATAATAATCAAACACTACAAGATCTTATTCAAAATCTATTAAAACAACGAGATAATATGAGTGATACTGATGTAAATGCTTTAGGAAATACACCTTGTTTTGCAGGTTAATTGTGTTTTTTCTTCTTTAAAAATTCGAATTCTTCTCATTTAGGAATCAATGGTGAAACTAAACGAAATTATAAAGCTAATGAACTTCATTTTCCATCTGTTGCAAAAGAACTTCAATGGAAAGATTTATCAATTATTGATTGGATTGATATTAATCCATTTTCACAAGAATATATTTTTCTAAAAGAACTTGGTGTCAAAGAAGCACCCGATTTACAAGATTTATTTTTACATATTACACAAGAACATAATCAAAGTTCAAAAATAAAATCCGAATATCAATTACCACCATCATTAATTTATTTTACTGAAAATTTTCGAAAATATTATTTAAAAATTTGGGAAAATAATAAAATTATTCAAATCCCATTTCTTCCTTCATCTTCTCCTCCTCATATAAATCAATCAACAGAAGTTATCTTAACAATTCCTCAATTAGTTTTCAAAGGTAAATTTAATTGATAATTAAATTTTAATATATTTGATTTAAATAGAAACAAGTCCATTATTTCCATCATTATTACCTGATGTTATTCGATGTTTTTCACAGTGTTTTGATATTAGTTTACTTGGAATAAAATCTCGTCCAGATTTACAAATCGCCTTTGATATTTTAATAGATAAACAATATGAAATCTTAACAGTTGAATCAGCATCATTATATTTTTCGTATTTAAATAAATTAGATGGTCTTAATAAAACATTTATTGAAAATATTTCAAAAAAATCATTTATTCCTTATTCCTCTTCTTCTTCTTATTCAAAACCATCTCAAATATTTATTCGTTCCGAAACATTATCTTCTCCTGATGACATCGTATCATCTGGTCTTATTGATTATATCGATTATGGTCCTGAAGCAAATAAATTCTTATTTAGTATTGGAGTTGTTTCTTCTCCATCTGCAGAAATTTTAGCTGAATTACTTATCGAGCGACAATCATCATATTTTTCTCAAACAAAAGAAAATACTGATGAAATAATTAAAGATAAATTACGTTTTTACACAAAATGTTTAAAACAATTAGCATCAATGTCGAATATAAGAGAAAAATTTCAACATGAACCATTAAAAAGTGATTTAATGAATAAACCATGGTGTTTAGCTTATCGAATAATTGAAAATAATGAAACTATTTTTGAAATAGTAAAACCAACTGATGTTTATCTTAATGATGATCATCAATCAGTAATTGATCTTCAACCATTATGTGCACCCGATGAATTAGATATAATTAAATTATATGAAATATTTGGAGCACAATGGTTATCGGAAACTGTAAAAAGAACTTTAATTCATACTGGTTTGTTAGTCTATCTTTATTTTTGAAGATTTCTATATGAAATTTCATTTTTAAGGTCAAATATTTACGACAGAACGAAGTAAACAACTTTCGGAATTGATTGATTATCGTTTGGATATGTTATTTGTAAATAAAAGAGTAAGAAATTATGTTTTGTGAAATGAGAAGAAAGATGATCGTTATTTTAGGGAGAATATTTAGAAAATATTGATGAAAAACGTTTAGATTTATTACGAAAAAATTTATCTATTTATGAAAGTGAAGGAATTGAATGTGAAATAACATTTCAAGATCGAACAATTAAATTAGATAAATCAACAAATTGTAGTTCATGTGTTCTTGAATATGATAAAAATCAAGTGAATTTATATATTCATAAAGATCTTCCAACATTTGATTATATTGATATTGCCAGTGAATTAACTCGATTTGTTCATCGAAAACCACTTGAAACATTAGTTCATTCAATTAGTGATAAACTTTCATCACCATTAGAAACACTTAAACGACGTGGAATACCTGTTGATAGATTATTAAAGAATAAACAACGTAAGTTAAATTATTATTCATGATTTATTCGACTGAAAATGTTAATGTATTTTTTTAAGCGCTAAAATTATTATTGAGAAAAGAAAATATTTTACAAGATTTTGATTCTCATTATCAACAATCGATAGAAAAAGCATCAGATGGATTTCTTCAAAGTTTGAAAGATTTCTTAACTCCTTCAATTGAAAATTATTCAAGTAATATTAAAAGAAATTGTATAGATGATTTTGGAAAACATCAAAATTTAAATAAAATTGATTTGAATCAAATAACACAAACAAGTCGTTCATATTCACAAAATGAATTTCAACATTCAGAATATTCACGACGTGAAAATAATAATTTATGTGAATATATTCCATCATCAAATATGATTCGTTATCAAACTCTTCTTCATAATATTCCACTTTATATTGATGAAAATGTTATTGTAACAGATCGAATGATTGAACAAGGAAAACAATTAGCTTATTTATTATCTCTTCTTGCAAAAGAAGTATTTCATATGTCACAATCAGTTGTTCATCTCTTTCGTGATATCAATAGTGGTAAGAGAGAAAAGAAAAAAGAAATTTTTATTTAATTAATTAAATTTTGTTTTTAGCACGTATTGCTTTTAATAATAAAGGTGCATTATTTTTTAATCTTCGTTATTTTGAACAAGTTTTTGTTAATGATCCAGAATTTAATCTTGAAAATGATTCAATTGTTCGTACATTAATTAATTTTTATTTTCTTATTTTTTGTCATGAGTTAAGTCATAATATTCATTTAAGTCATGATATAGATTTTATTCATTGTTTTGAAAGAGTTATTGTTAAATTTATGAATGAAAAGGAATTATTTGTATCAAAATTTTCTTTTACTTCGAAAGTAAACTAAATGAGCAAATCTTATGAAACAGAATATGTTTTGTAATTATCAATAAACTTACATTCGAGAGTGTGGGTGTGGGTGTATAGATATATGAATAATAAAATGCTAAAGGTAAGCCTACATTAACGTGCGTAGTCTACGAGAAAAAGAAAGAAAAGGAAAATGTCAATGCATCCTACGTCATACATACACTATCTTTCGTAAGAATGACTCACAAGAAAAAGATAAATAAAAAGATGAAGTATATCTTACGCAACATACACTTATTTTTGCTCCAACTGCAGTAGACATGTCATTACTCAAACTTGAGTCGTTACCCAACGAAATTTTGCTTGATTTTCTCGAAAAACATGCAAATGGTGTTGATATATTAGTGGCATTTAGTGAACAACTGAATAGTCGTATCGACGATCTCATTGGTCAATGTCAACAATTTCAATTCGATTTTTTACATTGTCGAAAGGATGATTTCCTTCTATGTGTAAGTCTATTTCCATTGTTGATTGATAGAATTACAGAGTTAGTCTTATCAGAATGGAATACACCACGTCAAATTCAAACTTTTCTGGAATTCTTTCCATTATTCACACCATTTAAAACTCTTCGCACATTATATTTTCATTTTGATATCGCAACCATTAATTCGAAAGAAGTAGATAGAGCTCTTTCCTCATTGAGTAATCTACAAAATCTGAATACTTTATCAATCAAAGTGGCAAATGAATCAATGTTACCATTACCAATCAGTATTATTCAACTATTCTATCTGCCAACGTTGAAACGATTCTCGATTGCTATTGAAAACTATTATTTAAGGTCAGTATCCTTAGTACCTTTGAGACCAGTTTTATGTAATATTGAACATTTGACTATTACAGGTATGCCTTTTCAATGGTATGATCTACAATCGATAGTTCAATCTGCTTCTCATCTTCGATACCTTAATGTTCGATTAACCAAGGAAGGACCATATCTTTTTCAAAGAGAAATGTCAATCAAGCTGGATTATATTGCAATCCTTCAGACATTGATTTTACACTTTGAAGAAGACGATCCAACGACATTTGAAATGGTTGTACAATTGCTGCGAACTACACCAAATCTTTGTCGATTAGAAGTAACTGTTCATGTTGCTTTAATCAATGCTAGTGCTTGGGAACAGTTCATTCAAAATACATTATTATATTTGATACATTTTATTCTGAAAACAAGTCTATCTCGTCTAAAGCAGCGCATTCTCGAAGAAGTACTCATCTCGTTCCAAACATCATTCTGGGTTGAAAAGAACAATTTTCATGTATTAATCTTAGATGATGAACAACTTCGAAATGAAACAGATGGAATGAATCATATTTGTGGTCGAAAACGACGCACAGCAAATCAACAAAATACAGAATTTCGAACGGCATTAGTACGCCCAACTAATAATAATATTTCTCCAACAAATACTATTATAAATTTGCAGTTTTCTAGAAATTCCTCTCTTTTATCATGTCAACATTTCTTTGACAACGTTCGATATCTTACTATATGTTATACGGAGAAAAACCTAGTTCAATGGATAACTACATATGTTAATTGTTTAAGAATTGAAGAACTCGATATTTCAGTATGCAGACAGGATCAAACGACAATTATTCCATTGTTAACTCAGGCTAAAAATATTAAATCGCTGAAGTTGAACGCTAATCAATTAGTTATGTATCAAACATTACAGATCGAAACAAACAATCAACTGAAATCTCTCGTTTTATCAGATGTTAAAAACATTTTTAATGAAAATATAATTCAAACCATTGGTCAACTCTTTCCTCGTCTCGAACACATTGTGATTGACTTGTTGAATCTCAACAATATTCCAATGTTGGATATATATTTGCCTCATCTTCGCAGTCTTACTTTTGACATTAGCGATCAAGTCTTCGATCCATTCAATAGTTTTAAAAATAAAATAGAAGACTATCAACGACGAACAAAAACGAAATTTCTATTTCAATCCGATGGAAACTGGGTTACCACTTGGCTCGATGCAGCAGTATTCGAACAAATGTTTTGGGAAGCTTTTCGAACAAAATTATGTTCGTTCGGTTAAACGTCAACAACGACAAACCATAATCGAAGAAAAAGATTCAAATAATTATTTCCACAGTAAAACTCTAGACTGAGTATAGTAATTTTCGCTCTTTTCGCATGAGGATGAGGGTGTGGGTGTGAATATTTCTTGTTCACTTACGTACACATCCTCACCTGTAATATTCTAATGATTAGGGAAAGGTCTTTGTCTAATCTGAATTATAATAAAATTAAAATCTAAAGCATTATAGATTTATTTGAAAAAATTGGTAGATTTTTCGAAATACGCATTAATAAGAACATAGTGGAAGCTGCTACCATGCCTGTGTCATGACCGCGACTGACATTTCTGGTGCATTATACATCAGTTTCACTATCTACGACATCTAAATCTGCATTGGAATCGTTCAAAAGTGAGTACTTCACCCATTCTTGTTGCTCAATATTGTGAGTTTTTGATTGAAGCACACGAATAATATTGAATGGTTTTGGTAGTTTATTCGGATACCGTTTGTGCCCAAAAAACCAAATTAGACCAGTCAAAGCTATAGTGATAATGATAATAGTCAATACAATAAAATCAATGCGACGTGTTGATTGAGTAGATTCTTCTGTATTATTTCTTGTTGTTGTTGTATCAGGAAACGTGACTAGATCCAACTGTATGAATTCATGTAGCATAAAACGTGATCGACGTGGATAGTAATAGGTTACCCTGTGACCGGCATTATAGAAAAGAATGTAAGTTAAATTACGTGCACTTTGAATGAGACCAGCAGATTCACCATCCACAATCCATGGATCTTTTGGAGAGAATGTTCCATTACCAAAATCAAAACCGGTTCCATTGTTCCATGTCATACTATCAATCATTGCTTCGGTCCCCCAATGATTACAAATCAAGTCATATTCACCACTGTATAGAATAATTGGAATTTGCTGAAGTAAATTAGGCAACAATGTGATCGATGGCTGAGAATGTTGAGCTTTAAACGCATCAAAAACAGAATCCGGGCACAGTTCCCATCTCACTTTTTTATCATTAATGTTTATGCTTGACGTAACATCTTGTCGACGTAAGTACGATGTGACATACTTTAAATCTGGCGGCCAATTTTCGCCACACTTCGATCTCGTATCATTTAGCCGAATGTCGTAGATATTGAAACATCTACCTTTTTGATTTCTTACGTGATAATTATTCATTGCACCGTTCCCACTTATCTGCCAGAGGATAGAATAACACTCTTCCTCGAAAACATGTACTTGCTTGGAAAGTGCGTCTTCACATTGTCTGACTTGAATATTAATATGATCATAGAGCTCAGAGTTCTCAATGACTAAATTGTTTGCTACTGCAAATGGTAAATATGATTTATATGTGGTAACAGGATCAATCAAACCATTTCCAATCAGAAGACCACGTAATTTCAATGTTGATCGTTGTTCTAGAATCGCTTTCGCTATATATGGAATATACTGACCAGCAAAAGATACACCTGCTAAGTAGATATCATTTTCAAGTAGTTCTGGAAAAATCTTGATGTATTGATCAAGAAAGCCAAGAAACTGATCAGCCATCTCATCAAGTTCATGAATAAATGAGTCCGTATCAATGGTGGAAAAACCAGTACCAACAGGCTGATCTACAAACAGAAGATTAGTGTACAAATGCCATGATCCATCATTTTCGATCATTGTATTTTCATCTTGAAATCGGAAAGGACCAATTTCCATCAAGGCTGCAGGCACACTGCTACAACCAGGACCTCCATCAAGCCATATGACTGTTCTTAATTTGTCACTAGGATATTTTTTCTCAAAATGCCAAAAGAACAAAGATCCATGATGTTGAGGATTGACAGGTAGAAGTCCAGCATGCATACGAATAGAAGAAGCGCCTTTTGGCAAAAGTGGCAAGTCATGGACAAAAAAATCTGCAGCTTGTAAAGCGAATGTTAGAGAACCAACGATCGAAAATAAAATAAATAGTTGTGTAATCATGGAAGATGAATGAGGCATTCTGAATTTAACTATTGAACGCTTAATTTTGATGAAATTCAAAATCTAAGAACATAAAACAGATTGCACAATTTCTGCTATAAGAGCTGAACGGTTTTTAAGTTCTGCTTTTAATGTTAATTAGATTGCAACTTATTTCTAACGATAAAATCAAAAACAAATATTATTCATTTGACATCGCCTATTTTCTAATAGTTTTTCACGCTTAACTATAAATTTATGTGTTATGAAAAAACTCAGTTAATGAAAATTAATGTATCTAAACTTGTTTCTTATATCTTCAAATATGTATTTTTCTCACATCAAGACACCTACTCTCCCATTTTCTGTTTGTATGAGTGAAAAAAGTGATGAAAATGGATCAAACTATACAGGCAAGAGTTGCCCCAAGAGAGCTCCTGATATCTCAATAAAATTTTGCAAAACTTTTATGCTTTCTCAGAAGTTGAAAAGTCTTCGAAAAAAGTCGATTTTTGGGTGAAATTCGGTAGGAAAAGTTTAGTAAAGCATGTATAACTTCTCGTTGATTGGAATTATAAAAGTTGAATTTGTACAGTTTGTATTTGTAACGCTGTAGTGGGTGATTTAAATGACTACATCAAAATTAAACTCATAAAATTTTCATATAACTCGATATACTATGTCCAGTATGCTTGACTGGAGATATTAAATATCTTTTTGGAAATCTCTGAGCTGCACAGCTCGATGCGATTTTATTTCTTGTTTCGAGCAGTGAAAACTGCAGTTCTTTATCTATTTATTATTAAAACTTATAAAAAAATACCCACTCGCCTATCGTAGTAAAATGGATATCGAAAAAGGTTCAATATTCATTTTTGTATTTGTCATCTAAACGAATAAAGTGTGTTTTATATGTTCAAATGAGTAACATGCTCAATAACAAAGAAACTAAATAATGAGAATGAAAGAAATGATTATACTGGTTTTTATTCCCAACCAAACGAAGAAAAGAAAGAAAACTTGAAAAAGATGATGCGTAGATTCGTATTCTTATCTGTAAAAATGATATTGACTTAGTCATTTATGGCCTATTACTCACCGTATTCTCTCACATTGTGACAAAATTTTGCACTAATCTATTTTAACTTTCAGTTACATTTATCCGTCAACATTTTAGACTCTCTTCCAACTAATATGTTGTGAAGATATGGATGCGTAGCTATTCTATTCTGACACTCTCAGTCACATCATCAAGCTACGTGCCTTTTATTAATACATGATTTGAAGTATTCAACAGAAGTTTTTTCTTATCTTCGCATTATATTACTGGATATTTGAAGTCTTATCAGTTATATAATACTAATAGTGATGTATCATTCTGTAAGATTTTTCTTTTTCTTTGTTTCTGCTTTATGAATAAAATTCCCACTCAAGTCTTGCAACAAACGAAAACTTGTTGATAGAATTAGACGTTTTGAGGGGTGGGTGTATTTTCTTCTTGATCATATCGACGCTCGCACCCACCTTCAAAATGGCTTCGTAGGAACAATTTCTGAATGTATTTACTAGATTTTTTGGCTAACATATCATGTGGTGTACTCAAACTTGTAACTAAACCAATACGAAATTCTTTTCAAATCTTCGTTAAATATAATGATTTATTTCTCGAAAATATTCGTCAATTTCAAACCTGTATTGAACATAACAATAAGAGAATGAGGTTTCTGTTGAATCAGAATTTTATTTACAAATGGAAAATTCGTATAAAAATCGATTTTGTAGTCGAAACACTGTGTAATCAAGATATTAATCTTATCTCAGTAGAAAATTAAAAAAAAATAAAATTGTTATTAAATGTAATGTTAATAATTCTAAAAAATATAAGCACGCCAGTTATTTTTACAAGACCATAGCGCGAATAATTTCACCTACAGTGAAATACCGATAGCCATCGATTGTATTATTTTCAGAATGAAACATTACTTCTTTGACGAGTTCATGCTTCTCCAAAAATTCTTCATCCAATTCTGACCTTACATAATTCCAGGTACATGAATCTACAGAGTTATTAGTAAATTCTCAATCGAAACTTTCAGATTCAATGTTCATTTGGTGAAAACCATCATTCAAAGAAGTAAGCTAGTGTTGTCTTCTTTATTGATTTTTTCAAACGATATGTCAACTATTTTACAATTTCGGTCGTTTGTATACATAAAAGGATAGAAAGATAAGAATATGGAAGAAAAAACTAGAAACTTTTTTCTCATATTTCACATCTATTATCTATGAACATGCAACAGAACAAAAAAAAGAAATTTTAGTCATTATTCTGTTGATCGCAAAAAAGATTCATTATGTGATGATACAACGAAGAGAACGATAAATAATCGGCAGAAAATTATGAAGACGTCATTAAATATATTTTTTTTAGAAGTTAAGTGTTCATCAAAATGAACATCTGGAAAAATTTTCCAATGTTAAATACAAAATATTTCTAACAATAAATATTCTATTCTTATTGTTGTAAAAAATCATGATAAATATTTTATTGAAAGCCGACTTTAAAAAAGGAAATAAGATTAATATTTTTATAGATATAGGATGTTATTTTGTTGTTCCAAATGCTACAAAATATTTTAAAGTGATTATTTAAGAGAAGATTTGTTTTTATTTAACTCATACAAAATAATTTCTTTTTAATTCATAACAAGTAGGAAGAACGATATCATTTTCACATTATTCTCATAAAAAAAATAATTTCTATTTCCTTTGATTTTAGATTGTAAAAATATCCAAGTTCAGATAAAACAATAACTATGAATATCAACAACACAGTCGGACCTGATGAAGTAATTTATTAGATAGAAAGAAAATAATCTTATTTTCTTTTCGAATATTTTAGTCTACAATAGTCGACTCTGATACAACACGATTAAGAAGATTGTAATTATATATTGTGAATAAAAAACAAATTATCAAACGAATCTCTTACTTTAGATATGAACATTTTCAAAAGAAAAAATTAATTTGGATTATAGTTTTCATAATTTTTATTGTTATAATTATAACTATTTCAACAAGTACTGTTTTATCGAACAAAACGAAAAGAGAAAAAGTAGTAACAGCTGAGATAACAACAACAAGAACAACAACAATAACGACAATAACGACAACGACAACAAGAAGTATGATTTTATTAAAACTAGCTGATCGACTATTTGAAACATTTCATAGAAGAGGAATTATTGTTAAAATTAGCTTTTCTTATTTAATCTTAGATATTTTATTCGAGTAACGACATAAAAACAAAATATGTTTCATTTTGAAAAAAAAATTTAAATCGAAAGAAAAGACAATAAATTGAAATTTTTTTAAATGTTTTATAGAACGAATAACTCCTTCTGTTATTATTAATAACAATACGAAATGGAAACAAAATGAATCTACTATTGCTGGAGGAAATGGACAAGGAAATAAATCAAATCAATTAAGTCGACCTTCTGGTTTTTATGTTGATGATGATGATCATAGTATTTATATTGCTGACACTGGGAACCATCGTGTTGTTAGATGGGAATTTGATGCAGACGAAGGCGTAGTTGTTGCAGGTGGAAATGAACGTGGAGATAAAATCGATCAATTGTATGGTCCAGTAGATGTAATTCTGGATAAAGAGAAGAAATATATCATCATTTGTGATCAGGGAAACAGACGAGTGGTAGAATGGTCTCTTCAAGACAGGCATGATCAAGAAATATTAATAGATAGTATTGCGTGCTACGGTTTAGCATTGGATGATAATGGAGATCTTTATATTTCTGACTGTGAAAGACATCAAGTCAGACGTTGGCAAGAAGAAGATGGAGAAATTACAATTGTAGCAGGCGGAAATGGACAAGGAAATCATTTGAATCAACTCGACTTTCCTATATATATCTTTGTCGATGAATGTTATTCAGTTTATATAGTGGATTATAGTAACAATCGTGTAATGAAATGGATGAAAAATACGATTGAAGGCATTCTTATTGCGCCAGGGGAAGTTTCTGACGAAAATCCCAGTTCAATGTTTGATCCCATAGGCGTGATTGTTGATCATATAGGTAATGTATATTTGTCGAATTATAACACTCATCAAATAACACGCTGGTTGCCAGGTGCAATAGAAGGTACTCATATTGTTGGTGAAAATGAAGGTGGAAGTATAATCGTGCGGCTTCAATACTCAAGCGATTTATCATTTGATCGACACGGTAATCTTTATGTTGTTGACACAGACAACAATCGAATTCAAAAATTTGACATCGATCTTGACTGAAACACGTTTTTGATGATACAATGACTTTTGTTAAATAATTCTTTTTTGTCACTTTTAAAGTATTTTTTATTAATAAAGAATAAAACTCATAAATAACCCAATTCATCTTACACATAGGTTTTTTAGATTTCTTTATTATTTTTTGTTAGTCAATACACAATACAATGTTTCAATAAAAAACTTCACGTAACTTGTTTTGCAAGTAAAAATAGAATAAATCATATAATTGAGTTTTCAATGAAAATCTTCACCAGCTTATTTTTTGTTTTTCTCTTTCTTTTGTAGACTAGATATCAATAATTTTCATTATAACAGATGTCTTATAGATCGGTGTAATATGAGAACGTTCAGATTATACCAAACCATAATGTTTTATTGAATAATAAATGCATACAAGTAAGTTTCAATATCTTGTTACTAACGACTAAAAACAAATTTTCACCGCAGTTTAAATAAATATACAGTATACTGTATTTAGTGTCGGTCCACCACATGGTAATTACTGCACCTGAAAGATTTCAGCTGATCCACTACTAGTTGGATGTATGAATACGAATGCTAATTTTCTTGTTATCCTTGTTTGTCAGATCGATTGAGTATTGTTTCATTTTAGACATTCTTGATAAAAAGAATTGTAAAATGTTAAATATGATCTAATAGAGAAGTAGTAGTGTGATAAATATTCTCTTGAATTAATATTACTTATTAATTCTATTATTTTAAATAACACTTCTTTATTCAAATTAACTATTGACTACATATAATTATAATAAAGCGCAACAATCTCTATAAGTTCGATAAAGAAAAGGTAAATACCAATGAAGTTAACCAAAGGAATTATTGAAATTTAACAATATATAAATGTTGAGTAATATTAATAGAAGTAGTTTATAAATTAAAACTGCTGAGTATATATGAATTGACTGTGCAATAGAAAAACTATAGTTTTTATCGTCGAAACGATGCACCTAGACGCACGTTTCATTCGTATAGAAAAGAAAAAGAATAATATAGGTGATGGGATGATGTATAGATATGACTACCTAACGATATTTGCTTCATGTCTTTTCTGCTTTCTTTGCGTCATCCTTGATTTTTATTACAATAGTAAGACCATAATACAGTTCTACTATTATTTATATATTTTTTATTTACAAAAGCGAATATGTGGCAGTTAACAGAAGATATTTACTCATTATTTCAATCAGAAAAATATGCTCCGATCAATGGAATGCGATCGATCTCTTGTTTAACTATTGTTTTACTACATATCGGTAACTTATTGAATACATTTATTCCACCTTATCCACATATACAATGGATTACTTACTTGAATAGTTATACATACAGATTTTTACCTATTTTAATGTTATCATTAGAAACATTTTTTGTGTTATCTGGTTTTCTTCTCACACTAAAATTTATTCAACAACGAGATTCTTTCTCATTGAAAGAATATCCTTTGTATGTAGTGAGACGTGCTTGTCGGTTTTGGCCAGGTATCTTACTGATTACCATAATAATGTTGACATTAGGTGAATCACAAGGAGGTTGGATACGTTTCTGGCTATTTTATCAAAACTATGTTAGTATGGACCAATGGTCATGGGGCTTTGCTGCACT
Organism: Adineta steineri; assembly: GCA_905250115.1. Lineage (NCBI taxonomy): Eukaryota > Metazoa > Rotifera > Eurotatoria > Adinetida > Adinetidae > Adineta > Adineta steineri. The sequence goes on along the minus strand of CAJNOI010000012.1, from coordinate 549,683 downwards.
CTGGAGTGTCAGTCTTGATATGCAAATGCATATTATACTACCCATCGTTCTACATATCGTCACGAGCTCGAAACTGAATTATCAGAGGACTTATTCAGCATTATATATACTTGTTATATTGTCCATTGTTTATTCAATGCTTATTTTTAATCCAAAGACTATGAATTTATTAGTGCTTTTATATCAAAATAATGTTTTGAAACTATTAATGCCTCAACGGTTTTTTGATTGGGTTACAGTTGAATATAATGTTACATTGGGATTTGAAAAGGTACTTGATCCCAGCCCAGTAAAACCGTACATGGAACTAATGTATATGTCATTATTAAGTCGATATTCAAGTTTTATAATTGGATCTATTCTCGCATTTAATCTAATCAACGCAAAAAATAACGCTATGATTCGTTATGGACCGATTAAAAAGTATACGTATTTAACATTCATTTTCCTATTTATGATCATATTGACGATACAAACTGAACCAAATGCAATCAATGATGTAGTATTAACAATCATGGTTTCCATTATGCGACAAATATTTGCAATAGCACAAGCATTTATTCTCTTTTCAGCTATTTGTCCACCAACACATCCTTACTATAGTCCATGGATTAGATCATTTCTATCGCATCCTATATGGACAGCAATTGCTAAATTGAGTTATTTGATTTATGAAATTCATTGTCGAATTGCATTCGAATTAATAATGACTCACAGTCATATATTTAATCCTACACACTACTCAATTGATATTCTAACAATTGTATGCTTAATACTTGTATTCATAATTTGTCTCATCATATCTGTCATTTGGTTCATTTTCGTCGAAAAACCATTTCAACGATTGATCAATAAGCAACTATCCAGTCATGAAAAGTTTCATGCAATTTAATTCATCCAAAGACTTTTATAATTAAATTACCTTTCAAAGACATTTCTTTTTGCAACAAAATAAAGATCTACTGCTCCTATTTTTTAAGCTAACTAGTGGAAGTTTTTAAAGTTTTAGAATATAAATAAGCATTTAATCCAAGTGAGCAAAAGACGGACTAAATGACTCGTTCTATGCAGTTCTTATCTTAAAGTCGATTATATTATGACTAATATCTTGAGGGTGAGGGATGAGTGAGTGAGTACGGTAGATATTATGCACTCACATCCTCATTCATATACACTGTGTTCACATCCAAAATTCACATCGTCAAGATAGTACCGGTTTCATCTCTGACTCCAAGTGTCCAGTAGCGTTGCTTTAGGGTGGGTGTGGGTATGAGGTGGGTGTCGGTGGGAATGTGGGTGTGGATATAAGTGAAATATCGCTCATCACCCACACCCACACCCACACCCACCCTCACCCTTTAAATGAATGAGTTTTGAGAGTGCAGGAACCTTTTTTATAGTCCATATCTATATATACAATATGTAATTGACTGAACGTTAAAAACTAACGACGATGAATGCGTATACTTTTGATAAAACGATATTTATTTTAGTTATGTGACTTTTAATATGACGGAAATAATGTCTATAATGACAGACGTAATATTTACTATATTATTTTGAATATAATTAATCATGACATAAAGATAAATTGTTAAATACTGATAAAATTTTATTTGACAAGTATATTATCAATTTCACCAAGTGATACTAAATAGAAGTCTTTTTGACAAGTTAATACTGAATAATGCTTGTGATTCTCTGTGGAATATTAATACTCTTTTTGCAATGCGATAATGCTTTAACAACTAATAGTTTCGAATGGATTTTATACTCGCATAATGGATATGATAATTGTTTATTGTATGACCAACGTTTATTTTGTAGAGATCATAATTTAATTTCGAATAATGTGTCATCATGCACACAAGGAACCACATGGTATTTCTCAACATTAAAAGATAATAATACTACTGCAGATGATTTGTTGAAATGGCGTATTCCATTTGAAACTGTTGAGCGTTATGCAAATTATTTAGATGATAACTTATTTAACAGTTATATCTGTAATTGTACGCATGATCGGGTAGGTACAGTATGCCAATATCTTCTTCCTGTTAATTTGTCAACTATTGCTGAGCTATCGAAAGATCAGTTACGCAATCCCGCTGCTCGTGAAACGGGATTGTACACATGTTTATTTGATATGATCAAATGTAATACAGGTTTGTTGTGTTTGGAATGGCGACAAGTTTGTGATGGTATAGTACAATGTGAGGATGGAGCTGATGAAGTCGGATGTCATGAATTTGAACTTCAAATTTGTTCATCGGATGAATTTCAATGTCGTAATTCGATGTGTGTACCAAATGAGTTTCTGTTTGACGGTGCGTTTGATTGTATGGATTCAAGTGATGAGCAAGAAGTAGATAAAATAAAAAATATTTTTGGATTATGTCCAACGCCAACGATGTGGGAATGTGATGAACGTTTGTGTCGAAAAGATGAATTTAGTTGTGGAGATGGTCAATGTATTCATTGGTCAAATCTAATTCATCATCAAAACAGTTGTAAAAATGCTCGAGATTTAGCTTATCAATGTGAATTACAAGGATTTCCAACAATGGCCAATGGCATTTGTCGACAGAATGGACATAGTCAGTATCTTTCGCTCAGCGAAGAGATGAGTGTAGATCTTCATATTCTCACTCACACTCGTTCTATAAATACTAAATTAAAATATTTTCTAGAAGTTCTACCTCCATTGCAGAATTCGACATCATGTTCATTAGGTCTTCGTCACTTGTTGGTTGGATCTGAACGCAAAATATCATGGAACCATATTATTGCCTATTGTCCTGATTTTATTCAATATCCTGAACAACCTGTATTATCACCTGTTCTTACAATGTTTTATAATAAATCACGTATTGTCTCATTTTATAATGGACAAAACTTTGGAGTTGCATTACCAAAACGAACTCCTGATATTGTCTGTTTTAATGGAACATTTATATGCACGGGCACTCTGATAACATCAACGAATGGTACTTGTTGGAGTTTTGAAAACTACCTATCATTTGCGGATCTGCCATTTTTTCCATTTTCATATTTATTTTGTCAAATGGTGAAGAATCAACTACAGAATAATTTATTACGGTTAGTCGTCATTATTCATACTGTTTTCTAACATAAAAATAAAAACTATTTTGTTCTAGAGAATACTCTCAACCATTAATAATTAATTCACAATCATTCATCTGTAATGAATTTGTTTATCCAATTGCTATACGGCGAATCAATGATGGATATATTGATTGTTTATTTGGTGAGGATGAGCAAAATGATCAGTACAATATCGCTATTCCATATCGTTATCGGTGCTCGGATTTATCCATCACACAATATGTTAGTTACCAATTATTAGGTAACGGAATAGAGGAATGTGCGGATGGGACTGACGAACTTTCTAATGCATTAAATTGGCATTATTTTCGATGTGATTTTGGAGAAGAATATCCTTGTTGGGTGTTTCGTAGTGCATACATCGATAATATTGATCGTGTTAATAGTATGCAACTACCATTCCATCGATACTGTGATTCAGTTCGAGATACGAGAGATGGCCATGACGAAAAAAACTGTTCTCAATGGATTTGTCCTCAAGACATGTATCAATGTCGAACTACTGGACAATGTATTAATAAAGATAATTTTTGTGATGGAGATTTTGATTGTGACAATGGTGAAGATGAACTGAATTGTTTCATAACAAAATCTCGATGGATACTTGAAGATCAATGTAATAATACTAAAGAGCATTTTTGTATCACGCAACACTTTCTTATTAATCAAACATTGCACCGACCTTGCATAGATTATTGGAAAGCAGGCGATGGACAACTTGATTGTATGGGGGGACGAGATGAACGAAATGTTTTTGTTTGTCCTGATCATCATATATTAGGTGATCGATTTCTATGTGATAATGCAACAAAATGCTTATCATATACAGTTATATGCAATGGTATTATTGATTGCTATGATCAAACAGATGAGCTTATCTGCTTTTGGACCAGACATGGATGTATCGAAAACAACTTTGCTTGTTATGATAATAAGACTTGCACGCTTGATCGTTGTTCTCACAAATATAGTTGTCCTAACAATGAACACTTATTTTGGTGTCCAAATCCATACGAAAGTAATTATCGAATAAGTAAAGTTCGACGTCGTTCAAACTATCTGTTATTCTGTGATAACGAAGAATTATTTAACACATCGACAACATCATCGCCAAATATTCCGGCCAAGAGTATTTCTAATCTACAATTACATGGGTATTGCAATCGTGGTTTCTATTTATTGAGTAAAGTTGGGCAAGAACCGATATGTTTCTGTCCACCTAGTTTTTACGGACATCGTTGTCAATATGATCGGCTTCGTGTTACTATACGTATTCGTTTTGACCGTAGACATCGTTCAGACCTGCCACCACTACTTCATATTCTGGTTGTATTACTCCACAACAGAACCTTTATTATTGATCATCAAAGATTTGTCGATATCGATGAAGAGTTTCCTCAAAAACATAAAGCTTACTTAATATATTCTTATTCAAATCTCAGTGGTAATTATTCAGTTCAGTTTCAAGCATATGACGGACTGGAACTCTTGTCAGTATGGGAATATCCAATTAACACCATTGGAATTCTTCCTGTATTTCAATTAGCTAAAATACTTCGATTTTCTGATCGTTCTTTACCATGGCGATGTCTTCACAATCATTGTCAAAATAATGGATCATGTTATATGATCGGCAATAATGATGAAAATAATTATTTTTGTCTTTGTCAACGTGGTTGGAAAGGAAATCTATGTACAGAACCTCTCAAACAAAACAAGTGCTCATTACATGCTCTTGCTCTAGATGAAGATCTATGTGTTTGTCCATATGGGTATTTACCACCTCATTGTTTCTTTCGTAATACTATTTGTGAAAAACAAATTTCGACTTGCTCGTCAACAAACGGAATCTGTTTACCTTTTTCTACTTTACCTCCTCATGAATATTGGTGTTTTCATGATAGCTCTAAATCTGATGGATCATCTAAGTCTATGCTAATGTTACACAGACGAAAGCCTAATGAAGAGGCATTTCTCTTACAGTTATTGAAAATATCTCTAGACTATCCAAAGCTACGACAGCAAATGCTAATACCAAAATTAACATCTTTTCCTATTACATTCATCATCAATAGTAGAGATTCAATATACAATATAACTTTACCTGAAATTGGTCTATTGTATACATATGAACGTCAACGAGATTTTGTGGCTGTTCATTTGAGCATGCTTTATATTAATTGTAGTAATAGCCTACGAAATTTTACTACTGATCTTAGTTCTCAGCCATCGCAATGTAAGTCAATTTCTACCCGATCGCCTATGATACTTCTTAACACTTTTTGTTGGCAATCTGAAGTTCAGTCATGTTTCTATTCGCAAAATTATATTTGCTATTGTAAAATGAAAACAAATCGTAGCGAATGTTTAACTTACGAACAACGAGATATGCAGTGTGGTCATTGTCTCAATCAAGGCTATTGTATTCAAGGCAATCTGCGAAATAGTAGTGATTTTGCTTGTGTTTGTCCAAAATGTGTATTGGGTGATCTTTGTCAATTTTCTACCAGTCGGTTTTCTATCGAACTTGAAATGTTGATAGAGCAAACACAAGGCAATCGACTTCATTTACTTGTACCTATTATTTTCTTTTGTTTTGGAATGATCTTCAACACTTTGGAAATTAGTACATTTATGAAACAAAATGCACGACAAGCTGGTGCGGGTCTTTATCTTCTGATCAACGGTTTTATTAGTCAGTTTGTACTTGTTCTTCTACTAACTCGTGTTATATATTTAATTTTTGTTAAACAAATGACATTGGGTTTGATTACAAATCAAATCTTATGTAAATCGTTACCTTATCTAATGACAACTTTCAAAAATATTAGCATGTGGCTCATGAGTTTTGTCACTGTCGAACGAGCTCTAGCAGTTACATGGCCTTTACACTCGCGATTGTTTCGTACTCCTCGATTTGCTAAATTAGTTAGCATAGTAACACTTATATTTCTATTTAGTTCTCTTTACACGCTTATCATTGAGTATAAAATAGTCATCCGTCCCGATCGTTCGTACATCAGCTGTGTCAGAGAAATTCCATTGCATCAAAGAATTATAGTACAATATACATCTCTAGCACATCAACTTATTCCTTTTCTTCTTAATTTCATCGCTGGAAGTGCGGTGATTATCAATCTCGGTCGTTCTAAAGCACATAGTCATCAAAAACCATCTCGTTATACAATTGCTGAACAAGCTCGTCAACGAGCCGATCTACTTATTGGACCATTTATTTGTTTCATATCTGCATTACCGCAACTCATCGTATTATTTTTAGATGCATGTAATTATGAAGAAAGTATTTGGTTCATTTATTTAACTTTAATTACCTTTTATATCTCATTCATTCCACAGATGATTACGTTTTTCATTTATATTATTCCATCACCAACTTTCAAACACGTTCTACTCACTGAAACAAAATTTGGCCAATATCTTTCTAAATTTATACATGTTCAAAAACCAGCAGTGGCTAACCAACGCTCTCATATTTAACATTAGGATAGACTTTACTATCAGACACTAACAACAACGCCCACGCTTACTCACAACTTTGTTTTCTTCATCATTTAATTTCAAATCTCTTTGATCTTTGATAAAACTTGTGTCCCAATCTATTAGTTGTCTCAGTTTTGAATATTTTGTAAATCAATCTTAATATCATTCGTTGAAAATGGTCAATTATGTAAAATATTAAATAAAAAGATTAAGAAATTGGATATCTCGAATAGTTCTTATAGTGATCTACATAATGGTATAAATATATGAATAGAATTCATCAGTATCCGGCTCTAGATTAGCTATATTCTATATCTTCGCATCGTTAACTATCTTTTGGATCTATTTATGAATATTCTATAAAAGGAATGAATATTATAGAAGATGCTACCAACATTCATAGCGGCAAATTGACTTACGTTAAATTTCTTGCGCTTAATGATATTATATTAAACTGAATATTTTCCAACGTTGATTGTTACTTATAATTGATATTTTTGCGAAGATAACGATTCGTAACAATGCAAAACGCATAGTCCATAAAAAGCAAGGCTTTCATATCGCTCTTTCAAGGTTATCGTAACGTGTGTCGGTGTGGATGTGGATGAGTCTCCCTTTCCTCAACATATATTTACATCAGCTCATGTCCACACTCACACTCTAGTATAAATCAAGAGACAAATTTATGTAGCATAAGAGAGAGAGAAAAAAACATAATTGCAAATTTGTTGCATCGATAAGTAGTAGCGACATCTGTTTTACACGTGTAAAGTATCATATTTTAATCAATTTACAATATTAAAGATAAAGGTGGAAATAAAAAATATTTATTCATGAATAAATTAATATATTTAGTTAATCTTCTCGATGACTCAAGTTGTAGTTTAGGATTCGTTTTAAAACTTTAACCAGTCACATCTACTATACCTTGCTCTATTCTCTAACGTGCCATATGATCTGTTAAACCATTTTTATTTATTTCATATGACATTATATAGTTATAGTGAAGTATAAAATTATTTTTCTTCATGAATTTTATCGCAAAAGAACAATTGAAGCCAATAAATTTTTATCAAATTCCATTTTCACATTTTTGTGATAAAGTTCGTTGGGCATTAGATTTTTATTCATTACCATATAAATCAATTAACTCTAGTTCTCGTCGAAGTTCAGCACTTAAAAATGCTCCATCAAATTTACAAAAATTAGTACCTATTATTGAAGATCCAAATAATGAATCTACATTTATTTCTGATTCAACACCAATTCTACTCTATCTTGACAATCATTATGGTGATAAAAAAACATTATTTCATACAAATATGATTGCTAAAAACGATATTATTGTGCAATATTGTTTAAAATTAGATAGTGAATTAGGTTTATATGCTCGACGTTTGGCCTATTTGCATGTCATTAGTGAAAAATCAGCTATAGTGTCTATTTTCATCGGGTGTGGGTGTGGGTGTGGGTGGGTGTGGGTGTGGGTGTGGGTGTGGAGTGTGTGAGTGGATGTGGGTAATGTGTTCTACATACCGAAACCCACCCATCAGTTATTTAACAAATGCTTATAAAAAGAAAAAAAACAAGTTATCATATTTATGTGAAAGTCATCGACAATCAATAGAAAATTATATTAAAAAAGAATGTTTATTAACACATACAAATAACTTTTTATTTTATAGAATATTATCAATCAATATTGATTAATTTATTTTATGATATTCTGCTTTGAAGAACTAGACTCTTCAAACAGATTGAGAAAAAAGAAACAATAATAATGAGATTTTTCATATTAAACAGGAAAATAATTAAAGCATATCTATGAACATTATCAAATGACAACTGTAATCAAAAACCTTTCATTATAATAATTAATACTATAAAATGTAATTAGATATACGAATCGATCATCAATCGACTAATAGAAATATATCAAATGAGTTGAATTTATAACTTAATCAATATTTCTAAGAATTCTTAAAAATTAAATTAAATATAGTCATTTTTCATTATGCTAGAAAGTGAGAATACATGAAGAATGAGATAATTTGGCAAAAATAACATATTTTCTATCGCTACTCTTAGTCGTTCATCCACTACTATCATCCTTAATTTTATGGAAGATATCAAGTCTTCTCATGTGATAAAACAGATCTTCTGATTAAATGAATAAATGGAAGAAAATTGTTTAAGATGTAAACACTTTAATTTACTGTAAATCATTTGTAATTATAATATCTACCGCTTTGAAGTCGTGTGCTAAAAAATTCGATTGACAAATTATTTAGTAGAAGTGTATTGGTTTATATTTAACAAAACATTTTCAATCTCACTGAAACTTGGCAGTTTTTCTAAAACTAATGGTAACTCAGAAATAATTAATGAATACTTGTCTAGGTGTGGGTGTCAGTATAAGATAAAAACAAAACAATGACATTCACATCCTAACTTTTATTGGATTGATTACGTTTCTCTTCTCAGTTTTTCAGATCATTTGACACATAAATATGAGATATCATACAAGAAAATTATTTCTTAATATATTGTGTCTTATTGTTTTGATACTTTTAATCCCTAAAATATCTATATTGAATAACAATATTTTTGTTTGATTTCACTGAAATAAATAGGAGAACATAGCGTTCATTATCTGTAATTATTGTATTACACATAAAATCTTGTACGCTAACGTATAATCTCAAAAACAAATGTGTTTAACCTTGATTTTTAGAGTTGTCTGGTATTGTTGACCATAGCATGCTCTGAAGTGTAGTGAAAACTTTCTAATTTTCGTTAAAACACATGTTTATTTATATCTGTCAACTTTTTGTTCATTTTTCGGCCTCGCTTTACGGCTCACTCAACGAAGAAACGAATTCTCTAGCTCTTCTATCTAATAGAAACAATTACTAAGTTAGTGATCAAAATGTTATATCGTCATGCAATGTAAAATTTCATTAAAAATGTTGAGTTATTATTATTCTGTAAGGAGATAGTTCAATAAGATATCACTTGGAGAAATTGAAATATATATATTCTTGGTGGGAAAATGTAAAATAAAAAATTCAAATGTTAAAATCTTGAATATAATACATAAAAACTAAATAAGTTAAAACAAATATTCAGTGAATCGATTATCAATTAAGAACAAATATTTTGTTAAAAGTGAATTTATTTCTCAGCTATGTATATTAAATAGCATTTTGCAATTGCGTAACACTAAAAAATCAAACAAAAACAATTTTTAATATTTATCTTTTTTTAATAAATTTCATTTTACCGTCGTGAAAGATAAATATAGGTACCAACAGCCGCTGAGCCTGTTATCAATACGCCAAATCCTAAACCTAAACCTAAACATAATTTCAAACGATAGTTTTCATCTTGAAGATCTTGAATAGAACTGGTTAATGATAATAGCTGAATATCATATGATGACTCTGTTGTTGTTTGTGTAGTAGTATTTGGATTTATAGTTGCTGTTACATTTATCCAACAATCCCAATGCAAACATACTGGTAAACAAGTTGTTGTTGCTAAAACTATATTTATATTTATGTATTAGAACTTATTAATTAATAATAAATCTATGTTATATCAACTATTTTTTGCTTTAATAATTCTCATTATTGCTATGTACGAACAATATTATTACTGTTACTTATATGACATAGAGATTATTCTTATTTTAAAAAATTATCCTCTTTGCTACAATAATATCATTATATGTTTAAAACATTTAAACTTTAAATTTTCTTAAAAATAAATGTACTTCGATTTTCATTTTCAAACCGTTCAAATAATATTTATTTCTAACTGGCAAAGTATAAAAGAAATTTTCATAACTATAGATTGTTTTACAATGATCTTTTCTTTTTAAATATTTCTTATTGAAAAAAGTATAAACAAATTTAATCAATATAGACAAAAAAATATATATAGTTTATCAATAAACTATTTTATTAAAATTAATAATTTTCTTTTTTCCTTACCTGTTGTTGTTGTTGTTGTTGAGCTTGAACTACTACTAGTGGAAGTACTAGTTGAAGTAGTACTTGAAGTTAAACTTATGCTTGCTGTTACGGTCATTGCTGTCGATGTTGTACTTGTTATAACACTTGTTGTAGTTGATGTGCTACTAGTACTCGTAGAAGTACTACTTGTGGAACTATTCGAATTTGATGTACTGGTATTTGTCGTCGTCGTTGTCGAAATTGTACTGGTAGTACTAGTTGTTGTTGTAGTAGTACTTGTCAAACTTGTAATACTAGTACTGGTTGTAGCCGACGTGCTTGTAGTAGTTGTTGTCGTTGTAGTACTAGTGGAGATTGTACTAGTGGTGCTAGTTTTTACTGTCGTAGTTGTTGACGTTGTACTTGTAGTGCTTACTGTCACCGTCATACTAGTAGAGGTTGAACTTGTAGTACCTGTTGTTGCTGTCGTGCTTGTACTAGTAGTACTGGTTGTCACTGTTGTAGTTGTCGAGGTTGTACCAGTAGTAGCGGTTGTTGCACTGACTGTTGTGTAAGTAGTACTAGTTGTTATACTCGTTGTTGCTGATGATGTGCTGGGAGTACTTGTCGAGGTACTGGTTGTAGACGTACTACTAATCGTAGTAGTCTTTGCTAAAATATGAACAAAATAGAAGATGTATGAATTTTAAATAAGGAGGAAAAATTACGTATGTTACTCGATGTTGAAACTATAGTTGAAGATGTGGTTGTTGCTAGTTGATAAAAAAAAGAGAGAATTGATTCTGAAGCTTGTGAGATAATTAAATTAAAGTTAATTCTGATGATCAAAAGCTGAAGTTCTTGATAAAAATTCAGAAAATATGTAGCTACACTCGTTTAGTAAGATTTTTAATGTTAAATACTATAGGGAATATATCATTAGTCTTCTTTATGCAGAAGCTATTGTAAACAAGAATTAGTAATAGAAATGAACGGAATTCGAATTCTTTATTTAATAATTAAAGGTAAACTCTCTTCGTATTTGAAGGATATTCCTTTACCAGCATAGTCATTGTTGTTAACGTTGTGCTTGTTATAATCACTACCAAATCTTTAAATATCTCACATATGATAACTGCTCTTTAGTATTGTTCTTATAATATAAATTCTATTTATATTTGAAATTTATTCTATTTTATAATAAAGCTTATTTCGGCATGTTTAAAACTTACCACAAGAACCGACGAATTTTTGAACACGATTATTAAAAGTATCAGCAACAATAAGGGCGCCATTTGTATCAAATTTAACACTGTATGGAACATTCAATTGATTTGGCAACGTTCCATCTGAAAAGGTTCCAGCTATCATCGTACCAGAAGTTGATCCTATGTTCCATCGTATAATACGAGAGTTCAAAGAATCTGCAATATATATATTCCCATTTTTGTCTACAATGACTGACCTTGGATCACATAATTGACTAAGTCCTGAACCACAAACGCCTGTTTGGCCAGCCACTGTTGTGCCATTAGTTGCTCCTTGTAACCACATTTGAATTCGATGATTAAATGTATCTGCAACATAAACCGTGTTCGAATTAACTGTATCAACAAATAATCCGAATGGCAAGTCGAATTGGTCCGATCTTACTCCATTACTTCCACAAACAATAATACCTGTTGATGGAGATTCCCATCGAACGATCCGACTATTAAATGTATCAGCAATCCAAATAAATAATGTAATTGGATCAACAAAGAATCCGTAAGGAAGATGTAATTGATCACTTCGATTACCATGTCCATTACTACTAGCAACGACTATTCCAGTAGTTGAATCAGGTATCCATTTAGTCACACGTGCATTTACATGATCAAGAATATAAATATTACCACTAAGATCTACACTAATACCGTTCACTAAAATAAATAAACACCAAAAAAATTTAAATATTAGTTATTAAAAGATAGAATTACTCTCATAGAATTGATTCAGCTTAGAACCAGAAGTGGCATTGATGATTGTTGTTCCAATAGTCGAATTGGGAAGAAAACGTTGCACGCGAAAATTTCCAGTGTCTAGGACATAGAGAGTGCCATTCTGATCAACGAATGTGTCTTGCGGCTTGTTAAGATATGCAGCAGTGTTGTTTGATAAGCCTAAAGATGAGCCAGCAATTGTTATTCCATCAGGTGACCAAGTCATGTTTGGACAAATAGTTTGAGCTCGATATTCTTCAAATGAAAATCTAAATCAAAAATATCTATTAGCATCGTCCATGTATTGAATGAGATATTACATACATTGTTAAAAATATAGTTATCAACCATAATTGTTTGAAATATAAGATCAACATTATGACTATTAGTTAAATAATATAAAGAATCAAATAAATAATTTGTTTACATAAATTAATTAATAAGAGATACACTATTGAAATAATTGTTATGAAAACTATAATTGTGACAGATACACCTTATTTACGATTAATTTATCCAGGTACTCTATTATGACGGAAATTCATTTAAAAGACTTATTTTTTTTGTTTCATTCAAAGTTCTTAAATTGAAAGTTATTATTTAATTTCTGGATGAATAATCAACTTAAAAATATTTCAAGTGACAATATTATATATTATGGAAAATAGCTCTTTTCTTTTTGTTGCTATTAACTTTTAGTTAATGAGAAAAATATCATTAATATTCATCTCATTAACAAGCTAAATATAAAAATAATATTTATGAAAGTCATGCATTCATAACATAAATAGTCTAACCAGGGAATCACTGGAAGTGTTAACAAACTTTTTAATAGAATATTTTTATGGGTCTCTGTTTTTCCGACAAAATCAAAGTTTCAGAATTTTTAGACTAAGTATTGCCGAGATATAATATTTTTAAAATATCCATATATACAACAATATCCGTAAAAAATCGATATCTCAGTTAAATCTCATCTTGTGCCCATATTCTCTTAGACTTTTTCTAGTCTATATGATATGCCTGCGATGTTATTTGTTCATATCTATAGTATTTGTAAAAACATATTAGTAAAATAAATGTTTACCTACAATATTGCTTGAAAAGAATAGTCTTTTTTTTTCTAAAAATATATGATGTGTATATTATTATTGCAACTTATTTTTATAGTCAGTATTCTTCAGTAATAAACTGTCAAGAAGAAAAAACAATTTAATAGGTTTGTCCCTTGAAACAAACAAGGATAACTATTTGAATATTATTTTAATTTCATGCATCAAAGAAAACATTTAATATATATCATGATTCTCTACTTCTCTTCAAGAGTAAAGTCAATCTTTATAGAAACATATTACATTGATTTTATTATGATTTTTTTTAATTATTAATAGAATAAGCCATTTTATAATATATAACAAGCCATGATTAATGATTTTATAATGAGAACATTGAAGGTGTAGGTAAAATGAAATATTCGCACCCGAAAAATAGCGTAGAAATTCTTAATTTATCTTCAGTGTCTTCTTTCACTCATAAAATAGTGAATAAAACTACAAAGATATCGGCTGTTTCTTTTCCATTATATAATCAAAACAATCTGTTGCTAATAATAAAAGTTAGAGCTAGTTGTTTAAAAATTTGTAAACTTTTTTCACAGACTGATCTTGATAAAATATAGATAAAGTCTGTTGCTATGATTTTTAAACTACAGAATAAAAACAAGATAATATAACAAAGGCGACATGATATATATGAGGGTGTGGGTGTCGGGGTCAGCATAGAATAGATACTCACCCGTCCTCAAGATGTAAATTGACACCAGCGCTTTGGGTGGAGGTGTGAGTGGATATAGACACAAAAAAAGAGATATCTATACCCACGTACTTAAAATCATACCCAATTTAAGTCAAACTCTTGAGATTTTATTGAAAATTAGTACTTTTCTGAATTAAATAACAGTAAACAGAAGAAATTTAATAAAACTTTAAAACATATTTGGTTTATCCTGTAACTAGAAGATTGATGGTTCGACTCCATCTAGGAGCTAATGATTATTTCTTTTTTTACTATATGTCTGTCAAAACAAAATTATGCTATACCTTATACACAGAATTACTATTTCCCTACAAGTATACTCCAGTTACAGAAGCATTTTATGATTATTCTGTTTTCTTTTGTGCGATAATTTAACGTTGAAAAAAAATCCTTTTCTGGTAAATGAGACATCACTGTATCTGCTATCTAGATCTTACCATCAATGTATCTCAAATCAGAAGAAAACAACTAAAATATGTATAATACGTTTTTTTTCTTTTTCATTCTATAAATGGAGTATTTCGTAATTAATGATGATGGAAAAAAATAATTGAGAACTGTTCTTGAATGCAATCAAATAACACGTTCATAAAGGATGATAACGAGAATGTGAGTGATGTTATGTATTCTAATTATCTCTTATCACTACATCCACATTCATCCTCAAGTTGATAAAAAACGTTTTTTTCTAACTATTCGATAACACTATAATTTATTTTAAGCGCAAATTTGCAAAGATTGAGTGCAGAATATCTTGATAGCTAGCTTGTGCATTACTCATTTAGTCGACACATTAGTAAAGGTCAAAGGGGGAAAAACGAAACTTCATCTACTTCAAATATTTTATGAACTGATTTGAAGTAGGTTAAAGTATGACTAAAGTACAGGTAAAGTATGCAACCATGAAGCATCACTTTTCCTTCTCGGTAAATATGCTTTTGCCGTCATATTATTACCATGTGTCTGACAAATTCACGTTTTGTATTGCATTTTCTTTCTTGTTCTGTCGGTCATGACTGATGAGAAATATCATTAAATTTGTTACACATTGTCACGTACGAACTCTATAATAAATATTATATTTATACATTCAATGAAACAACTATAAAAGGGTTCACTTAAACAACTTCGATATCATATTTTATTACATTTCTTTTAAACAGTCGATCATGATCAAACCAACTGGAATGGGCATTAATACGGGTTATCATTATAGTAATGTGGCTTTAAAAATGCAAAATTATATAAAGTATGGACCACTACATTACACCCTAATTTATCCGCGAAGAATAGCCCATCCGTTTCATCCTGAACACCATCACTCACCTGCTCCACATCTCGGTATTCATCCCGAAGCCAGAGGCGTTCCTATGCTTAGACGTAAAAGATTTCCACCTGCGCATTGGCATCCGGCTCATATGTAGCTGTGATAAACCATTGGTTGAGAAAATTGTGAAGGATAAACGAAGTTGCCTCTTTTGGTGATGCTGAAGTTTGTTCAATCGATGAAAGGTTCTTTTATTTATCTGATGAACTTAAAAAGAAACAAAAGAAATTATGAATTTGTTTTCTTTTTTCTAATGTGTTATTTTTTTGATCTTTTTATTATAATAAACTGAAATGATCATATGTCATATTACATAGAAGGAAAAAAATCATTCAATTATCTTTTTATCAACTTTTTTGTCATTGTAAGACATTTTGGAAGACTCGAATCACATTAATGCATATTTTCAATTCGTTTATGATCAATTTGATATTGTCTCCAGTTCGACTGCGATCATGTTTTACTCAATTAAAGATACTTAATTCTGCTCATATCAAATCGAAGGATCTAACCGATATTTTAGTTCATTTCAGGTGTAGGTATGATTGTGGTCTGGATGTTTATGGTTTATTAATCAAATAATACAAGCACACCCACACTCACCCTTCGACTTTTTCATTCATTTTCAATAATAAAACTTTTTTTATTCTTTTATTTTTATTTCTCAATTTTTTATTTTACAAAACTATTTCAAATTTTTGAATTCGATGATTGTCACGATCAGCAACATAAAGATTTCTTTCGTCATCAAAATATAAACCACTGGGATGATTCAATTGATTCAATTGATTTCCTCGACTATTTCCACCAACAACAATTTCACCGTCTTCTTTTCCTTCACACCAACGCATTACTCGATGATTCCAACAATCTGCTACATAGATTTGACCCAAATCATCAACAAATAGTCCTTCTGGATAATGCAATTGATTAAGATTTCTACCTTGACCATTTCCTCCAGCGACAATAGTTCCTTCTTTTGCATCTTTTCTCCATTTCATTACACGATTATTGTCGTGATCTGATATATAAACAGATTGATCTTCATCAACAAAGATACAGGTAGGATCATTGAGCTGATTGAGATGATTTCCTTTTCCATTTCCACCTGCCACTACAACTCCTTCATTGTTGTATTCTTCCATTTTCCATCGTCTCACTTCATTTCTCGCCCAATCAGAAACATAAAGAAATCCATTTTTATCCATTGTTAAGCGAGAACAGTCAATGTTGTCAATGAGAATTTGTTGATTTTGATTCATCCAGCGAATCACTTTGTTGTCCCAGAAGTGAGCAGTGATGATGGAATGATTTTGTTGATCAACAATCATACCCGTTGGTCGATACAATTGATCTATTTGGTTTCCTCCTGCGATGATTTGTCCTTCTTTTGCGTTACATTTCCATTCAACAATACGATTATTTCCATAATCAGCAATGAAAATGTTTTTCTTTTTATCAATAAAGATTCCATAAGGGAAAAAGAGTTGATTTAAATGTTGCCCTTGTCCATTTCCACCAGCCACAACGATGGCATTTTGTTTCCATTTGTTAAAGTTTGATTCTAGAAGATGATGAAAACAAAATATTTTAATAAAAAAAAGGATTAATCTCGATCGAAATTTTGATTTTTTTTTAATATTCTATTTATTATATAAAGATGACAATCTGTTTGATTTTAATTTAGAATTTTAATATGATTACTTGTCAATACATTTCTTATAAAATATATTTTGAATATTTTTTTATTTTCTTCATTATTTGTACTATAGTTGTTTAATATTATTTAATAGAAAATGAGAATTATCCATTTAGAAAATGATTTGATAAAATCTTACCTCCTGGTGAAATAATTGAAATTTCATTAATAAATGATTGTGAATCTTCTTTAATAAAAATCTTTGATGGATTATTTGTTCAGATAAATCATTAAATTTCTTTTCAATATTATTAAAGAATGTTGGTAAACATCCCATAGCAATTTTTCTACATTGTTGTGCTTTTTGTTGAATTATTTCAATTGAATTTGCTTCCCATTCATCAATTTGTTTGATTAATAAATCATTTTGTGGATTCTGTTTTTGTTCATTAATTCTTTGTTTAAATTCATTATATTCATTAGTAATAAGATTTAGTTCATCACTTAATATTCGTTGGTGTTCTGTTAAATCCATTAAACAAAATTCTTTTGAACATCCTTTACAAGGATATGTTATTTTTTCTTTATTACAAGTAAAACATTGTGTCTTGTTATTTGCCATTGCCATGTCTTTGAATATAAATTTATCAATGAAATGAATAATTTACCTTATCGACTTATTTAGATATTGTGATGGATAACGATCCATCACTATCTCTTACATATTCTTGGTCGAACATGCCCGCCGTGCATATACATACACATTGGTCACTTCTTATTGTTATGCCTTTCTTTTCTGGTTCCTTCTGTAGCTTCACCGTGCAATTTTCCCTATTTGTTCCTCTCCATTTGACCTTTGTTCTCTCATATGACCCCTATCCTTACCATTTCGGATCAAGCAAGCGGTCAACAATGGTAGTTATACAATTTGTAATGGTGAACGGCCGACAATGCATATCAAGGCGGCGAATCGATGAAATGACGGGCGTTGCGTAACATAGCATTGTCGTATAACAGTAGGACTGAAGAGGGTGCAGATGTGGGTGTTTATGATTTATTGACCGAATACGACAAGCACACCCATAGACTCGGCTAGTGCATTATTTATAACATCCTTTTTCTTGTGAATGAGACAAAAAAGAGAAGACTTCGAGTTGCTAAAAAATCTTTAAGTTTGTATACGTTATCAACAACAATGTGTATGTATATACATAATAAACAAACATGTCCATCCTGTTAAAATCAGAGCTTTGTTTTATAGAACTAAATTACATATGTATATCTTAAAAAAGATAAAATTTTCTTCTTCTTTTCGTCTGATAAGTTTTTGTAATTTTATGATATTCTCATCTTTAACTGAAAACTGAATATATTGAAATAAATTGTAAAATAGAAAGAAATCAAATATTGTTTTACTCCTTATATCTCATAAATGAGAAATCTCAGGTTTTAATGAAAAACAGTTTATACAAAAGAAATTTATATCAGATAATGATTTTTTTTTCTGATAATGTTTTTATGCACACTTTTCATCATCTGAAACTATGAGTCATTGATTATATTTTATTTTAAAAATATTTAAGCAAAATTAAACAGATGATAAAATATCAAGTTAATATATCATGAGTTCATTGAAATGCACTGGCGTTCTCTTTTATCCAGTCTTCGAGTGTACGTGATGGTCGATTGATAAGAAGAGCAATCTCTGGACTATTATTCATACATTTCTGTGTCATCTGGTAGGATACAAAATTAAAGGCGAGTGAATGAGACATGCCAAAACCAATGCATGTTTTATAGAAATCTTCCATTGATTTTTGTTCGTATGTAATAGGTCTACCAAGAACTTTGGAGAAGATAGCAGCTCGCTGTTCATTACTTAGACTATCAGCACCCATTTCATAGACGTTGCGATCATGTTTTTCAATGGATTCACTGAGAATAGCAACAGCACAATCAGAGATATCTGTCAATAAAAAAGAAAATATACAGATGTTTTGTTTCTCTAAAGTCTTAATAGTTATAACGTACGTCAAAGATTATTTCTCTACTTACCTTTTGTATCAATCCAGATCATTGTATTCCAAGGATATGCGCATGAGACCAGTTTATTCGAATGTTTAACATGATGCATGTCTAATCGAAAGTGATTGTCCATGAACGATCCAGGACGAAGTACAACGAGCGATCGTTGTTCCGGATTTGAATCAGCAAGTGCCCAAAGTTTTTCTTCTGCTGTTGTATGTGCATATCCAATTAATCCTTGCTTACCCTTGTAACTAACACTGATAGAAGAAAGATCAACTATTTGACAAACACCTTGTTCGAAAGCAATCTTACTAAAAGTTTCTTTGATTTGCCATAAGAATGTTGGTTTATCATCATTTGAACGAGCAAAAAGAAGAAAAAGACGTTAAGTTCATCTTTGAATAAATCTTTGGCTTTTTGTTCGTCACGAACGTAGGCTGTCGTGTCAATATTTTTTTTAACTAGGCCACGAACAACACCACTGTCAATATTTCCATTTGCTCCGATTACAAATACACGCTCCTTGATTGATGACATTTGAGTAATAATAATTAAAAAAAATGATTTGCATGACTATTTATTCATCGCAACAGATATCTAAGGTAAATAACGCCACGTGTGTTACAAAAGTACGATAGAGAACGGTACGTACGTTATTAGCTACGATGAATAATCCATCGCATAAAATAACGTCATAATTTTGAGAGTGTGGAGGATTAACTTAATATTCATATCCACACCATCAAGTTTTTATTTAACAAGTACAATTTTTGTAGGTAAATTACAAGAATGAGAAGAAAAATAAAATAAAATAAAATATCTTTTTATTTTTTTTGTAATCTTATTGACAATATATACATTAAAATTCATCGTCATTCGTTGAACGAACTGTATTATTTTGATTGAATTTCTTCGATGAACGGATAGCTTTTGCAATCAATGCTCCAGCTGGATTGGCTGCCATGAATGCTCCTTGTGCCATTCGTTTTCCTCTTGAGTCGCAACAGTCATTGTGTTCATTGTTTTCAGCTTTGTCTGATTTGGAATAAGCTAAAGAATGTAATCTTTTAGATATTTTTTTTTTGAAACAAATGAATTATTACTTACAAGTTGGTTCATTATTCTTACTACTTCCGTGTCCCATTTAATATCAGTAATAGATTTAAAATTCTATAAAAAAAAATGTTCTATATAATGAGTTGACTGTTATATTGTGTCGTATATATATAGATATTTTCTAAGGACAAAAAAATGCACTACTTTTAGTGAGATGAAAATAACTTATAGACGTCATCCAATAAATATGTTTACGTCAGTAAAGAAGAGAAAAAAAAGCGTGTTTGACGAAGAAGATGACGTTTGAAGGAAAGAAAAAAAATATCAACTACGTAAAAAAAATGAGCCATCAAAGCCTATTAACAGTTATGTTTCAAAAGAAAAAAGCCATGATCTAGTCACAAAGTCATCATTTTTTTTAAATATTAATGGTTTGTCGAAGTTATTAAAACTTTATCTTCAATCCAGGGTATAATATCGTTCACAATATCTTTACGTATTCTTCACATCCTAACGTCCTTAAGAAAAATTTAATAAATTCTGCTAATTTAAATAGTACCAAGTCTTTTTTCATTTATACATTTAACATAATTCATTCGAAATAATCAAGGTTTTATCTACTCTTCATATATAAAGATACATGTATTTTATTGAATCATAAAACCATGATATAAATATTGTTTTATATCGCTTATTGTGTATCGAATCTATTGATATCTAGATGAGATGTACTTTTTTCATTGTTTTAGCTAAATGAAGATATAATTAACTATACAGAAAAAATGAGAATGATTAACATATATATTTTTTTTAATTAAACTTTATTATCTTTACCAGTTGATATTTATATATATATATATATGTAAACGCAAATAATTATGTTTTATTTAATTGAATATAGATAGTTACAAAAATATTTTCTAACTATCTTTCTACGAGTGTTACAGCAAAAAAATATTTTTTTGCATTACTATTTTTTTTACAAATTAACAAGTAATAAAAAATTTCTCTATTTGAGTTTGTTGTCATGATATCAATCTATATATGAAATACAACATCGCTCGTAACTAAGAGTAGAGTTATTCAAATTGTTTCATATTACAGTAAAAGACAAATAATTACAATAATTGAATATAGTTACTTATTATTTATCCACACTCAATTTTATCATCATCTTTGTGATTTGCTAATAAGATTGCTCAGAATATTTGAAAATAATATATGTATAATTTATTGAGAAAAAAAAGAAAAAGTCGCAAGCTATTAAATGAAGAAATTTGAAGTCAATGATAATGTCATTATCTTCAGGTGAAAATAATTGTAAATAAAGAGACTATAACTGCAAACAGAAATAGTACAGATAACTTATGCCTAGCACCAGTACCCTTTGTTGATGTCGATAAGGAACCTGTTGATGATGATGATGAAGCAGTAGTAACTGTTTGTATGACGTTAATCATAGCACCCATTCCGGGATGATTATGACATCCATAATAATAAGTACCACTAGTATTAAATACAACAGAAGTTGTGTCACCTGCGTTAGTAATTGGAGTGTTGAGTTCATCACTAGTAGTGGCTGCTTTGCAGAAATTAGATACGGCACTATTTTGACATATTGTCAACGGATGAATCGATACAGTCGTAGCCAAATTAAATTGTAATTGATCACCAACATTTAAAGTGATATTTGGACTAAGGGTACCATTTAAAGCGAATGTTGCACTGTAAGTGGCTGGATTTCCCTGAGGACAAGTCGAATTCTCAACACAGGAAACAAAGTCACAGTATATATGACATGATTTGCCGATACATTAGAAAATGCTACGACAATCAATGCAAAATATAATAGCCATAATAAGTGTGCCATATATATGAGATGGATGTGTAGTGAATGCGACGTTTGAGAAAAATATTTAAAATGATGTTATCTGAGGAGCGTAAGAATATAAGTGTTCATCAAGAAAAAAAAGGTGGATAGAAAAAATGGTCTTGCTAGAAAATATAAAAAAAAGGAAAACATAGAAAGAGGAAATTGTAGAAAAAAAACAAAAGAGGAAAACGTAGAAGAGGAAAATGTCGAAATAACTAATCAACTTTTTTATGCATGTTAAGTAGTATGCTTATTAATTCATAAGAAAAGAGACAGCTAATATTCGTTCTTTAGTCTTATCACATAAAAGTTTTGCTTTTATTTGGGTGAGGGTGAGGGTATGGGTGTGTTGTTAGTCGCTCATCCAAACTCACACCCACCCTAAAGAGCAGGGGTTCGATGGTGTACGTTGCTTATTCGTTTATTTTTTGTTTAATAGAGATTAAAAGATTTTAGAAACTCAGGTGAATTCAATGAGAATTTTTCGTATTACTATGAATCATAAAATGATCAATTAACGCATAAATATATGAAAAAAATCGTTAGTTGTAAATAAACATATTACAGATTCAAACCATAGTACTAAATTAATGAAAAGTGTATACAAACACATGAGAATATGGGTGGGAATTGATTAATCAAATTCAGTTCCAACTAAATCTATAGATTTAATTCAAATTAATTCTTCATCTGATAAATTTGACAAAAATTTATATGTTCTCGTACAAAACTACGTGATATCGCGTTGATCATAAAGCTGCTTTTACGTACAAAGATTTTCTCTTTTAGAACAAATTTTCCATTTTTGATTTTTTTTCGTGCATTCTAATCTGAAGTAAATTCTCATGTCAACTGTGACATATATAATGGGTCACAAACGAAATTAAAATTAAAAAGGAATAGAAAAGTGAATGTATAGTAGATGATAATGTAGCACCATTAGTCATATCGTTGACTAAATTAATAGAACTGTTCGCTGGTCGTTTAGGAAACGCATTTTGTAAGTTAAGCCAGATTGATACATTATTAAATGTAACAGATCCATCTTGCCCATCAACAATATATCCAAGACCAGTAGAATCTGAGAATGTCGGATAGATATGTGTAGCAATAACTGTACGATTATTTGCGTAAATTTCTACCAGAGAATTATCAACAAATATACGTAAAGATAAAAGTTCTTTTTGTGTCGTATGATCATCGATCTTAGTCGTTAATAATGCGTGTTTAGCGTAAATTGTGTTATTTTCAAACATTGGAATTAATGAAGAGTATGTTCGATTTAAAATTAAATATTGTGAAACTGGATCATAGATCAAGGTAGTATATTCTAATCCATTGGATGATCTACGAAAAACGAAACCAGCACTAGTATTTGAAGAGACATTAATATAGGCCTGTAACTCAAAATTGGTAGAGGAAATATTGAGACTTGTAAATAAAGTTGGTTGATTAAAAGTTTGAGAAACTAGATAAACAGGATTATTATTTTGTCGAAGTTTAATTACTTCATCAATTGGTCTAATACCAAGAGTTTTAAATGTATATGTTCCATCAGTATTTGATAGGACAGTCCAAGGTCCTTGTTGTGTAAGTGATTCATCAATATCAACAACATTTGTATATACTTGAACAAAAACCTGTCTTGGAAGTGTAATTTGACCATTGTAACCAAAAGATCGTTCTCCATAATTATTATTAGCTTCCATAACCCATCCATAGAAGATTCTTCGATCTCCTTTTGGATCATGAAATGAATTGAGTGCATAAGTATCACCCCAATCTGCAACACCACCTGCCAAAATATTTATTATAGGACTATCATTGCTTGTTTTAATAATATTTCCTTGAATCCATACAGACCAATGAGTAGATTGATGTAAAGTTGTATTACCTCCTTCAGTACCGAGTATAGCAAATGTATGAATGGTTCGATTATCTCCACCATCAGCAGCTTTTTCAAGAAGAGCAAAAGTATTAGAGACTTCAAAGTTATAGCCGAGTGAACCTGACCAGATCTCGTTAACAGTATAATTACCATTTACGGCAAGAAGAGGACCTAAATATGTCCACTTGGTCAAATCGTTTGGATGAGCTTTATAGAAGAGAAGTCGTGGGCCGATACCTCGAATACCTGATGAAATAGTCATATAATAGTTTCCTTGATTAGATCCATATAATAAAACATCCATTTCGGGCCATTTTTTCAATTTAGGATCTCTCCACCCTGTAACATTCATTCCTGTAGGTGGTGAACGAAGAATTGGATTATTCTCATAATGTTGAAAAGTAACACCATCATCGTATGAAACTGCTAACGATTGAGTTTCACTTTCCAATTCATAAATTCCATTCCAACTGATTGGCAATTGTTTAACACTTGTATAAATAAATGTGATTGTTCCATTTTCTATGTTACCATTAATTGTTACTGGCAAAGCAGAACCAGTAAAAACACCTTTAATACTTTGATTATTGCCAACACCTGGTGCAAGAGCAACATATTTATATCCTTCCCATGAAGTGACATCTTCCCAAAAGATCATATCTTTTGATTTTGCATGTCCCCAAGATATTTTTCCCCATTGGACATGACCAGGCTGAACTTGATAATATAAATGATAATTTTCTGTTGTTGGATTATAAAATGGTGCACAAGGATCATTCATCCACGAGTTAGGTGAAGCGAAATGATAAATTGGTCTCCATTTCGTAAATAATGAATTGTCTGGTAATGTTGAAAGATCTTCAATTTGTTTAAGTGTATTCAATGAAATACTATTTCGATTTATCGAATATACAAACTTAATAAGAATGATTAGTAGAAGATG
Source organism: Adineta steineri (assembly GCA_905250115.1). NCBI lineage: Eukaryota > Metazoa > Rotifera > Eurotatoria > Adinetida > Adinetidae > Adineta > Adineta steineri. The sequence goes on along the minus strand of CAJNOI010000012.1, from coordinate 524,549 downwards.
CACTTTCATCTTTTATTCGAAAGATATTACTATGTGAACTGTTACTTATTCGATCCGTGTAATACCTATTGATTCGTTTTATTTCTTTTATCGTATCAAGTGCGTTCTCTTTATGTGATAATCGTATTGACATATTCTTTTTCTTCAGTTTAAATCCTTTGTTTTTTTGAGTTCGTATATTTGCAATAGATAATGTTGTCAGCCGTATAACTTGCGCTATTTCTTTATATTCTAATTTTATACAACATATAAATATCATTCTCTTTCTCATACAGAAGAGTTCTACAACCATAAATCGGTTGCTTGTGTGCCCGCATTTTACTGATTGGTCCAAGGATTATCTGACAACAAAACGGATTATTTTCTATAAATCTTAATAAAAAGTAATCCGGGGTAGAGATTTCGAAGGGTGTGTGAGAGGATGAATTCAATATGTACATTCACACCCTTCGACGAGAATATGATATGATTACGATTGAAGAATGAAATGTTGCAAGCTATTCAAGTATTTCATTGAGACAGATCGACAACAAGATAAATAGACTAATTTCTCTTAAACATATATTCGCTTTCTCCGCCTCTCTTATAACTGTCGTTATACAATTATCGATAAAAAAATAAATATTCGATAAGATCAAACAAAAATCATTTATATACTTTTTTTAAATGAGAATACATAAGATCGTCAATAAAACAGATGTTTAATTGATAAAGAATAATATTTTTCGTAAAAATCATTAAATAAATGGAAGAGAATATTTCACTTTTTCTTTTTTCTTCTTAAGTTTTACACATTCATTTGTTGACATATGTTCATGTCCTGAGGGCAACATGTGAATATCATAATCATCCTATACGCACACCCACATTCTCAACTAAATAATATAAAGACAAATGAAAGAGATAAAGTTATTATTAAAAGTAACGACCTTTTATACATGTCAATGATTTGCAAACATTCTGTACTGAAATATTGTGCCATTTAGATAAAGCATATTGTACGTTATTTCTCTGGCATTTAATAAATTCACCTTTGTATGGTTACATTCAAAAATCTAAGCAGAATAAAACGAAATGAAGCAGTTATAAATATCATTAGAAGAAAAGTAATCATTTACTTTCTTTTTTAAATAACTAGTAGGAGGAATATTAATACAAATCGTGACGATTGAATGATAATATACTTCAATTAAATTATTTTGAGGGTAACATAGATCAACTAATATTTATAAGAAAATAATCTACAGAATTTATTTTACTTTTACTCATGAAACAGTTACCAATGGTATAGTGAGATTACTTTATGTAATTGTATGTATACAGTCATAAAGAAAGTGTTTAACAAGACAAAATTATTTTAATAAAGAAATATAGTTCTAGTATTGCACACTAATGATTTCACGAGTGAATACTAAGACTCTGCATCTTCTTCGAAGAAATAAAATAAAATCCTTGACGATAAAAACATTTGAAAACCTGTCAATATATTTTTAGGTTAATCTACTACACATTTAATAATGGGTAAACCTGCATGGATTTATGCAGATTCTACAGTCAAACATCGAAGTGGAACAGAAGCGATGCTACAAAATGAAGATTTAAAAATTGTGGAAAGTGAAAGACGTCTCTGGGGTACTTGGAATTATGTCGCATTTTGGCTGTCAGATGCAATAAACATTAGTACATGGATGATAATAAGTTCAATCGTTACAGCTGGTGATGGATTGTCTTGGTGGGAAGCATGGATATGTGTTTGGATTGGTTATACAATTGTTGCAATATTTATTTGTATTTCAGCCAGAATTGGTGCTGTCTATTACATTTCATTTCCAGTTATTGGACGTGCATCATTTGGTATTTTTGGTAGTCTATGGCCTATTCTCAATCGAGGTATAATGTCATGTGTATGGTACGGAGTACAAGCATGGATAGGTGGGCAATGTGTCGTAATTTGTATTCGTACAATCGTACCATCGTATTACTATCTAGGAAATACACTTCCTCCTTCGTTTGGTACTAATACACGTGATTTTATTGGATTTATGATCTTTTGGTCATTATCCAATATTGCTATATGGTTTCCAGTGTACACGATGCGTCATTTATTTACAGTAAAAGCAATTATTGTTCCTATTGCCGGTATATTCCTCTTTATATGGGTTGTTATAAAAGCGAAAGGCATCGGAGCTGTTCTTCACCAATCAACAATTTTACCAACAACGACAAGCAGTGTTCGTATATGGGCATGGATTACAGCAATAATGAGTTGTGTCGCTAGTTTTGTTACATTAATTGTCAATATTTCAGATTACACTAGATTTGCTATTCGTCCATCAATTATATTCTGGCCACAAATGATTACGATTCCCTTTGGATTTGCTATCACCAGTTTCATTGGTCTTATCGTTGGAATGTCATCAAAAGTTATCTATGGTAAAGAAATATGGAATCCATTGGAATTATTAAATACATTTCTCGATAATATGCCATCGATAACTACCCGTATCGGTGTATTTTCTATTTCGCTGTCATTCTGTCTTGCACAATTAGGTATAAATATTGCTGCTAATAGTATTTCTGCTGGATGTGATTTAACAGCTATTTGTCCAAAATATTTAAATATTAGACGATCTGGTTATATATGTTCTATAGTTGGTCTTTGTATTTGTCCATGGTATTTACTTTCGAATTCGTCATCGTTTCTTTCCTACCTATCATCTTACTCAACATTCGTTAGTGCAATTACCGGTGTAATGTTTTCTGATTACTATTTCGTTCGATGTCAATATTTAGATACAAACGAACTTTATTCTGCTTCTGCACAAGGACTCTACTACTATAGCTATGGTATTAATTGGCGAGCATATGTTGCTTACATTGCTGGAATATTAATTAATAGCGTCGGTTTTGCTGGTGCAATTGGTGCCTCTGTTCCATCAGCTGTAACGAAAATGTATCAATTGAACTTTTTCTTAGGCCTTATTGTTAGTGGTGGTCTATACTACATACTCCATATATTATCACCTATGAAAATCTACTCAAATACAGTAGAACAAATGGCCAATACTGAACTTAAAACAGACAATGATACAGTAGTAGACGAAATTTCAAGAATAACTTATTTTTGATTTTTTTTTCTATGTTACTGAGTATCAATCTTGAGGGTGTGAGTGTCTGTGAATCTGCGGATGAGTTCCTCTTTCCTTAATAGACGCTCACACCTATACCCATCCTCAAGATTTTTTATAAACTCACAAGATATACAAAAGGTATATTGTGATGTGTTCTAGAAATAGAAATAAATAAAGTAGACGAGTCGATAAGTATATCAAAAAGGAAAAACGAAAGTTTATAGAAATTATGAAAGATGTCGCAGTCACAATCACAAAAATAACAGACGAAGTCTACGTTAGTTATATGCCTTTAAAAGTTTGAACTGATTATATTTTATTCTATTCCTTCAACGGCGTATGATTAGTAGAGACAACCAGTTAAATACAAGTAAAATTATCAAAGTACAACATCGAAGTATATGTCATATTTAAGGAGAAACGACTTCTGAAATGATAATGCCTATGGAGTGTTACTTTATTTTTATATTTAATTATTGTAAAAAATAAAGAAATTTCTTTCTCCAGTGATCAATAATTGATTGCAGCTTTTTCCTAACATCAATCACATTTCAATATGAAGTAATGCTAGCAAATGAATGTAATCTATGAAAAAGAACTTATCTTTCGCCCTCACCCACATTCTCAAGAAATAATTGATTGATAGAAAAATATTTTTAATAAGAATTGATTAATGAGGGTTGGTGTGGGTGTGAGTGAGCATGTGGGTAATGGTCTATTACCCACCCTATGTTGCTCTTTTATTATTCACTTGTTTATATCATTTTGTAATATTTATCTTTCATATCCTATTTTGATGGTATAGTTCATCTGTTCAACATTCATTTTATTTATTCAAAATTTGAAACAAAAAAATCTCGTTCTGAAAATTTTCGCTGTATTAGATTCACATTAATGTATTAGTCAATTGGTGCATGCTGGTGCTTTACCATCTTCGATGGGTATAAGCACTGAGTTTTGTTCTTCTTTGTTTATTTTATTTTGTGAGCAGATTAGCTCTTCAGTTTCTGCTTGTTTTAATTCATTTTTATTAATGAACTCTTCAGATGTGGCGTCAAGTGATTGATTGGATAGAGGTATCAAAATGAAGTGCATTGTATTTGATGTATCGGACGATAACTAAATAAAACAAAAAGCATTTTTAATATTAAATATAGCTATAACGGTTTATGAATTTCATGGTTTTCAACTATTTTAAATATCTGAACCGCATATTTCTTACACATATTTCATTCGTTGGTAAATTCTTTTCATTTAACTGAATAAAAGTGTATGTTGGCTTATCGTTTACAGAAACATAACGGTGTGCTTCTTGTTGAGGCGATTTTTTATTTGAGCAACTTTTAAAATATTTACAGAGTATTCCACCTCCACAACTGAATAACATCAAAATAATTCCTAGAATCGTTTTTAATGGATCCAATGATGAATCACTTGAAGAATTGCTGGAAGAGCCTACATGGGAAATGGGAGAAAGATTGATTTGATTTATATTAACAAAATACTTTCATACTTATTCTTGTTCTACCGCCACCTCGACGCTTTGCATCAGCGCATAAAATGAGAAGTATAAGAACCATTATAGTAAGTATTAATTTTTTGAATATCATTTTAATATTTTCGACTTGTCTTTCTACAATTTTAAGAGAACACCTAAAATGAGATAGACAACAGACAAATCTTGTAATATACAAGGTGGGCCATAAATAGCACCTCGATAACGAATTTGAATATATTCATTACAGCTCGTGTAAACGAGTTGATTTTTTTATCAATGACAGAGACATGTTCAAAGTTAATAATCGTAAAGACATACTTAGAGAGATTTTTGATAAATATATAATTTTTTTCCTTATACGTGAAAAAGTATTTTTTTTGTTGAGGCCAATATTGATATGTAACAAAAGAACTCTTTAGGCACGCTTTTACGGATATAAACTTTTGAACATGTCTCTATCATTGAAAAAAAACGAACCAGCTCGTTTATACGTTTCGTAGTCAACGGAAAAGAGGAAACAAACCATGTGACGATTATTAACAGAAAAAAGCGTATAACTCAGACGGACTAGCAGGACTCGTTTTTTAGATTTATTTTTTCACGAGAACTATTTATTCATTTAGGCCCTATTAATTACACCAAGATTTTAGCGCATTCTTACTTATATCCTTACCCTGAATAGTATCAATATGGTAGAACAAAAAAACGTCAACAATAAAATATGTCTGAAGAAAAAATATAGTGCTATTAATCTCATTTCAATTCATCCTTTCGTTAAAGCTGCATGAATAATTTGTATTAACATGCATATTATTCATTACTATTAGAATAGCTTATATTGAAGCTTTATTTAAAAGATTTTTCGGTACTTCACGTTTAAGGTATTTTTGCCTTCGTCTTCAAGAATATGTAACAACTTTTTGTAAATCTGAATGCATCCAAAAAATCCTTGTTGCTAAAATATTTTCAGTCAGATTCGGTAAACTAATGGAAATCAGCGGTTTTTAGTAGAGAAAAATTGGTCCTGAAAGGTTAAAAACTTTTAATAGCGACGATTGTATTATTTCAAGTCAATCCTTATAGTTTATGGATCTTAGATTCTCAGTTTACGAAGATCTTTCTCATAACGCAACGACAGATTTTAGAACTTTTTTCCACGATAACGAGTCTGAATCTGGATGTGGGTGTGCATAAAACAAACTACTCATGTCTACCCTCAAGAATAACCGTAGCATCTGCAGTAGGGACGCGCATAGTTTTAACTCTCCAATGATCGAATAGTTGATGTCTTTCCATTATATTTTTTTTCAAGCTTACTGAAATCGTAATAAATGATACTAATATTAAATTTAACGCGACAGAAAAGTGATGATTTTCGCTGTTTCGAAGATGTAGTTCACCTTCTGGTGATTAATTTATCTAAAAAGATAAAGAAGAAAAAATCAAGAATAATTATTTCTGTTACTACTACACAAGATTACTCCCATGTCGTTCAAACCATTCGAAAACTAACGATTAACTGATAAAGTTTCAGTTAATTGCGCTTTACTACGGTTAAGCGACGAATTATCCAATTGAAATTAAACTTAACATATATATTAAACATAGTTACTAGTTAAATCATTATATTCTACAGTTGTTATAACATGAACGTTCAACTAATAACCATAGTTAACATACACATCGGACTTAATTTAAATAGAATAAAAAATTTGAAAAATCTATTCTTGTGAACAAGGAAAGATATTTTTTTCTTCTTCACATATATGGAGAATAGCAGTAAAAACTTTTTTCTAAATGCGCATGATTAATGTGAGTTCTGAATTGAGTGTGCTGAATATGCGAGTGACTACACTACCAGAATAGTATATTCTTTTATCGAAGAAAAAAACACTACCGAGAAAAAATGAATAACAAAATGACTAAAGCCTTTCTTAAATTAAAAAACAAGAGAGTATCCTCTTCCATCACAGAAAAGAAAAGAATGGGAAGAATATTATCTGTCATAACTTTCTTTCAAGTAGAAAAAAAGAAAAAAAAGGAAGCACAATTAGTCTTGAATACGACGTGTTATAACTATTGACTCTCTGATTTATTCTTTGTTTTATTTCTTTCAGTATGATTTAAATTATCATATGAAACAAAATAATTTTATTTTGTGATATCTCATAAGATAAAAATTGAAGGGGGTAGGTGTGGCGTCTGTATATCACACCTCGCACTCACAGTCAAACCCAGTCACACCCGCACCCACCCTCAAGAAATAATTGATTGATAGAAAAATATATTTTTAATAAGAATTGATTAATGAAGTAATAAAAAAATACGATATTTTCCTGTCAGATCATCTCTTTCAAATTTTTCAATAGTAAAGTTTCTTGCTGCTCGAATTAATACTTCTTCTTCTTCTGGATAATGTGAAATTGATGATATATCCATACCAGAAAAACGATATCTTGTTGATTTATCACGATTAATAATGAATAGAACATTACCAAAACTTTCTGCTTTTTTCCGATTTTTACTAGTTGATGAAAATGCATTCCATGTTTTAGTTTGACCAACAGATTGTCTATATGATTCAATAGTTTGTTCATCAAGTTGAGCACCTCGATATAATTCTCCTGCATAACCTAATTGATCCATTGATGATGAACAATCACAATTCGAAAGAAGTTCAGCAAATGCACCAAGATTATCGATTTTTGATTGATCATTTTCACGAAGTGTTGTATTTATTAATCGATAAAGAAAACTTTCATGAGTATAAAGTAAAATAATACATTTTTCCATTTCTACATTTGATTTACTTTTTACAGAACGTAATTGTTGTGCTATCCATTCAGCTTCAATTTGTTTTCCAAGTTGCATACCTTCGCTTATAATACCATTTGCTGCTTGTTCTAATTTATCATCGATTGACATTTTTGTATATCGTCTCTTCCATTCATTTATAAAACGACGATCATTTAAATCATTATTACTACATGATTTAACAAGTTTTTGAGTTGTATAGAATCGTTCGGAACGTAAAGATGTTTCATGAGATTGACGAATATATCGTTTAATTGATTTTTGAATCGATGAATTTTGTTTATCAATTAGAATAGATTTATCAAGATCAATATAATAATCATCAAGTTCTAATCTTTTTTCATTTTTACAAAATCCATCTTCAATAATTTCATTATCAATATCGGAAAATGGAATCCAAGATACATCAGAAGAATCTCCATTATTATAATACCATACACCATGTTGACTTGAAGATGAAGATTTATTTCTACTGAATCTATTTGATGATAAGGATAATTTATGAGAATATGAATTCATTATTCACATAAGAAAATATATGATTTTATTTCATTCTATTGTCGCAATTTAAACGGGAAGAAGAAAAAGAATAAAAAAATGTGTCGCTATTTTTATTTGTTGCTATAACAAATAAAGAACGAGAAAAAAAAATAAATGTGTACGTAAGAATAAAAAAAATATTGATAAGAATACAGCACGTTCTTTAACATGTCTCTCCATGAAATACTTTATTTTATGTTCGTTATTATTGACTTTTCTCTTTCAAATACAGATCGTTGGATTTTTTTACTCTCTATACTTGTAAATATTATACTGTATAGAAAATTATAAAATTTGTCAAAAAATTTAATCGCCTTTATTCTTTAATATAAGAATAATTAATTATCAAAATTCACGTATATTCAATGATTAGATTTTTTTAATTTTCTATTAATTCTTATTGTTGACTTTGGAATCTAATAAATTAATATCTATATTTTATTATTTATATAATTTGACTAAAATCGAAGTAGTTTTAAGTCACATGATGCAACCACAGTTATTCATAGAAGATTTTTAATTATACAATGGAATCAATTAGATATATTTCTTATTGAAAAAAAAAAATAAAAAATTCAAACGTTAACATCTTTAAATAAAACACATAAAACTAACTAAATCAAAACAAATATTCACTAAATTGATTATTAATAGAGTATAAATATTTTGTTAAAAGTTTTTTCATTTGTCAGCGACTTATATTAAAAAGAAGTTTGTAAAGGTACAGCACTACAAAAGCAAACAAAAATCATTTTTAATATTTATTTATTTTTTTTAATAAATTTCAGTTTACCGTCGTGCAAAATAAATGAAACTACCAGCAGCCGCTGAGCCTGTTGTTAATACACCAACTCCTAAACCTAAGCCTAAACCTAATTTCAAACGAAAATTTTCAGCTTGAAGGTCTTTAATAGAATTTGTTAATGATAACTTTTCAATTTCATCTGATGAGTCTGTTGTTGTTGTTGTTGTTATTGTTGTGGTTCTGGTTTGCGTAGTAGTATTTGTATTTATAGTTGTTGATACATAAGGGAATGTTGCTGTTGTATTTATCCAACAATCCCAATACAAACATACTGGCAAACAAGTTGTCGTTGTAGTTGATGTTGTTGCTAAAAATTATATTTATATTTATGTATTATATTTTATCAGTTAATAATAAGCATTATTGTTATTTATATAATAAAGAGATTGTTCTTAATTTAAAAATTTGCCTTTTTTGCTACTATAATATTATTCTATGTTAAAAATATTTAAACTTCACACATTGTTAGAATTAATGCACTTCCATTTCCATTTTTCTTAACTTTAAGTTATTTCTAAAATGATCTTTTCGTCTTTTTCTTACTTGTTGTTGTAGTCGTTGATGTAGTAGTAGAAGTAGAAGTTGTTGATGTTGATGTTGAGCTTGAAGTAGTCGACGTTGAAGTACTACTTGTGGAAGTACTACTAGTTGAAGTAGTAGTTGACGTAGTACTTGTAGAAGTACTTGAAGTTGAACTTGTACTTGTTGTTGCGGTTGTTGTTGTGGACGTTGAAGTTGTTGTAACACTCGTTGTAGTTGATGTACTACTAGTACTCGTAGAAGTACTACTTGTGGTACTACTCGTACTTGACGTACTGGTAGTTGCTGTCGTCGTTGTCGAAATTGTACTGGTGGTACTAGTTGTTGTTGTAGTACTTGTCGAACTTGTACTAGTAGTACTGGTTGTAGCCGACGTGCTTGTAGTACTTGTTGTCGCTGTAGTACTAGTGGAAGTCGTACTAGTAGTGCTGGTTGTTACTGTCGTAGTTGTTGACGTCGTACTTGTAGTGCTTACTGTCGCCGTTGTACTGGTAGAGGTTGTACTTGTAGTGCTTGTTGTCTGACTAGTTGTTGTTGAGGTTATGCTTGTAGTACTTGTTGTTGCTGTTGTAGTTGTGGAAGTTGTACTAGTAGCACTGGTTGTCACTGTTGTAGTCGTAGAGGTTGTGGTTGTAGTACTTGTTGTTCCGCTAGTTGTTGTTGTTGTTGAGGTTGTACTTGTGGTTGTTGTAGTTGTAATACTAGTTGTTGCTGTTGTGCTTGTAGTACTTGTACTTGTAGTACTAGTTGTTGCTGTTGTAGTCGTGGAGGTTGTACTTGTAGTGCTTGTTGTGGCCATTGTAGTTGTGGAGGTTGTACTTGTAGTGCTTGTTGTTCCTGTCGAAGTCGTACTAGTGGTACTGGTTGTACTTGTTGTTAAGCTAGTTGTTGTTGTTGTTGTTGTCGACGTTGTTGTCGACGTTGTAGTCGTAGTACTAGTTGTTGCTGTTGTAGTTGTCGAGGTTGTACTCGTAGTGCTTGTTGTTGCTGTTGTACTACTTGTCACTGTTGTAGTGGTTGAAGTAGTGCTTGTAGTACTTGTTGTTGCCGTCGTAGTTGTTGAGGTTGTACTACTAGTGCTTGTCGTTCCTGTTGTACTAGTTGTCACTGTTGTAGTGGTTGAAGTTGTGCTTGTGGTACTTGTTGTTACCGTCGAAGTTGTACTAGTAGTACTAGTTGTTGCTGTCGTAGTTGTTGACGTTGTACTCGTGGTGCTTGTTGTTCCTGTCGTAGTTGTCGAAGTTGTACTAGTTGTTATTGTTGTAGTTGTCGATGTTGTACTTGTAGAGCTAGTTGTTGCTGTGGTAATTGTAGTAGTTGTACTAGTAGTACTGGCTGTCGTTGTCGTGGTTGTGCTTGTACTTGTAGTGCTCGTTGTCGACGTCGTACTAGTAGACGTTGTACTAGTAGTACTGGTAGTTTCAGTCGTACTTGTTGACGTTGTACTGGTAGTGCTTGTTGTTGCCGTTGTAGTTGTCGAAGATGTACTAGTAGTGGTAGTTGTCGCTGTCGTAGTTGTCGAGGTCGAGCTTGTACTGCTGGTTGTCACCGTTGTACTAGTGGAGGTTGTGCTAGTAGACGCTGTCGTACTTGTAGTACTGGTTGTAGCTGTTGTAGTCGTGGAAGTTGTACTCGTGGTAGTGGTCGTCGCTGTGGAAGTTGTACTAGTGCTACTGGTTGTACTTGTTGTAAAACTAGTTGTTGTTGTTGTTGTTAAGGATGTAGTCGTAGTACTAGTTGTTACTGTTGTACTTGTCGAGCTTGTGCTAGTAGTACTAGTTGTTGCTGTTGTAGTTGTAGACGTTGTACTTGTAGTGCTGGTTGTTGCTGTCGTGGTTGTGGAGGTTGTACTAGTCGTACTGGTTGTTGCACTTGTTGTTGTTGATGTGCTGCTAGTACTTGTTGAAGTACTGCTTGTAGACGTGCTAGTAGTTGTTGCTAAAATATGAACAAAATAGATAATGTATTAATTTTAAATAGTAATGAAAAATTGTATATTTTACTCGATGTTGAAGTTGAAGTTGTAGTTGATGATGTGGTTGTTGCTAGTTAATAAGTGAAAAAGAAATAATTGAATTTAAACTATTTCTGATGATCAAAATCTTAAGTTCTTCAGTGAAATTCAGAAAATATTTAGCTTTATTCGTATAATAAGGTTTTTAATATTGAGCACGCTTCTGAATGTATCGTAATTTATAGGATATTTAATTGAGATCAAATTACATTGTAGTTAAGAAAATATTATTCAGATACAACGTTAGTAATCTCATTAAGATTAATATCGCTCATTAGTGCTCATTTTTTATGATAATATGGTGACAAGTTTTTTATTGACTGGAAAAGACTATACATTATTGCTAGTTCTTAAAGAGGTGTTTATATAATATATTTATTTATTATGTATGAAACGTATTTAATTAGTCAATGATAGACAAAATTTTGTTATATATGAGCATAAACTAAAAGAGGCTCAGTTCGAAGAATTATTAAGTATATTTAACATGCGTGTTTCACGGCACGATGATAAAATTGTTTTATATACGATCGAAAATATTACGAAATTAGATTTGTTTTACGATAAAAAATTATAATCAAAATATAAAACAAAACTAAACGAAATTATTTCTATTGATCTATAATAGATTTAATATAGAAATATATTTAACTGAATAATCTGTTTCGAATACTGATTATACGAAAATTTTACGTAAAAATCAACTTTAAGAATGATTTAAGAAATAAACATTTCACTTTTATGTATTTCTGAATTTTTGAGAATACGCTTTGTAATATCTAATTCTAAAAACTTAAAAGACAAATTATAGATTCTTATTGCACAGAATCTAACCAAAATCTGATACTGTTAGTCTACCAACTTAGAAATATATAACTTAGTTTATAAAATATTTAGTCATTGATGATCTATAAAATAGCTTATATTTCGTCATAGAGATCGAAGATGATGAAACATTAGTGACTGTATTTATTACAGATTATACTCAATACATAATAAATATATATTTGATCAAACTTTCATTCATTCAAAACAGAAACTACAATGACTATCATACATCTCTCATCGAATTAAACTTTCTCTCTGTGTATTTCAATCTATGGAAAATAATTAACATAAAAATTTTACTAGTTGTTGTTGTCGACGTTGTTGTGCAAGCACAAGGGCACATGCACGCGAGAGTTGCTGTTCCACCTGCTTGACGTGCAATACGTGGATGAATATCATTTTCTTGATATGCTAAATATGAACTTCCTAGAAATAAATCATATAGATATATTCAATAGTAAATATATTTATTTAAAATCTATTACTTTCAATCGATAAGCCATGAGTAACACTAATTGCAGAGAGACATATCCACAAAACGAATTGCCAAAAATTCTAAATTAAAAAAAAAGACAAATTATATACGAGATTAAATATTTTTTCTGATTCAAAATATAATTTATGTTTTTCTTGAATTATTAATATCTCGTTTGAGAACAGTTATTTTTACTCAAACAAATCAATTCTAAAATACTGAATTATATTATATATAATAGTGTTTAAGTTTTTTCAAATGATTAAATTGAGTAAATAGTATTGTCTTTATCGAAAATAGATTGTAAGAGAAAGAAAAAACTTCAGAATTTAATCTTGTATAAAGGTGTTTTGTTTTTGTAAAGTCCTTAGAAATAATATGAAATCGTTAGTAGAACTTACCATTTTGTTGAATTGTCTGAGTGATCGTATGATTCTAAAAAGAACCGTTTAATTAAGTATTTTTCATAAAATATTTTAGTACTCAGTTGTATGTAATGTATGTTCTATATATATATATCTATAAAAATGAATAAAATACTTTCTTGGTATTATTGCCATAAGAAATATTGTTATACATATTCAATAGAATATTTAATCTTTACGATGACTTTTTCTTGTTTGTTTTCATTTTTCTTTAAAATGTTTTTAATAGGATATACAAGCAGGGTGCCGACGACAATCGGATAATTATATGTACTTCTGAAACATTCAAAGATTTTAATACAAAATTGTTTTTCGTCGCTCCACTTTTCTTTCTTTCTTTCTTCTTTTATGTTGTCGCTATACCTTTATAATTGTATACTTGCTCAATGTGTATTTCTAGAATGAATCTTATGTTTTCGATAGGATGCACATATACAAATTCTAATGGTAATCCATCATTTGAATAAAATGAAAAAGAATTGCCGTATTTTTTCTAAAAGTATATATCAAAAATATATAATTGACGATCAATCAAATCTCAAATAGCTGTTCGATAATTTTATACAATAAAATCTCGTGTAGCAAATTATACCTAAAGTATACCAAAACTAATGGTATAATTGTATGCTAATTCATCATAATTCTACTGATATTATAATAATAAATTTTTGTTATGATTTATAATCATAGTTAGTTTTTCATATGCACAAATAAAAAGCAAATATACCAGATATTATACTTTGGAGCGATGAAATTCCGACTGTTAAAAAAACGGTTTTTTTGGCACACGACGAATTATTCTTTTTTACTTATTTCAGTATTTCATCACTTGATACAATTTATGAAAAAAAAGTAACGATTGATGTAACTAATTTTCTGTACTAGGAAACTTAATATACTCACAAATCATAACAAAACGAATCTTATGAAAAATTTATTATTATGAAATCAGTAAAAGTATCATCAAATAGCATAGATCATTGTTTTCTCTATAAAACTATATAAAAAGAAAGTTTCATCAAGCTTACATCTCCCATTACTTCTGCTTTACACCAAATAATTATGTTTTATTTGTCTTAAAGATAGAAAGAACTCGAAAATTGATATGTTCACTAATAGTCTACTGTAAATAATCGATAAAATAAGAATGTTTTCATGTATAACTTACGTAGACAAACAGAATTGTGAACGAAACAATATTTCAAATCTCGCATGACATTTTCTATTATAATCATACTATTAAGTTTATATTCGTATTCTTTTTTCAATACAAAATACAGTTTTCTTTTTTTTCTTTTTCTATGATTTTATTCAACAAGGTAAAAATCTAAAGAGATTCTTGTTTCAGATTATTTTTGATCGTTATTGATTACTTATAATTACAAATGATTATTGATGATTGATGTCATTTTCTTTAATAACAAAATATTTCTTTTACGTTCTGCAACGTTTTAAAGCGGCGTATACTATATGATCTTTTGTAAACTTAATTTGTTCATCACACGTGACTCTTTTTAAAAAAATAGCTAGTTCTCATCTTTTCTTATGTTTAGAAATAATAATACTAGACTTTAAATGCAGTTGATTATAATGGTTGAACTATTTTTCTTTGTATTCGTGCAGAACGCAAGAAAATCTTGTGATTGAATGATACAAATACCTATGAAAAATAATAAAAGAATTCATACTGCCTTCTTCGAAAGAGAAAGGAGACATTATCAAAGGGTGTGACTACTCTCTTGCTGAACTTACACCCTATCTATAAGAAACTTTAGTGTAATGATGTATTTCACTGTCTGAAACATAATCTTATATCTATTCATATTTGTTCAGTTTATTTCACAAAAAAGGTTATCTCTCAAAATACAATTGAAAAAATAAAAAAAAGAACTCATTATATAGCTATGCCTTGATTAAACAAAATCATTTGATGATGATCTCATGTCCTTCATTGTCATTATATTGTTGGGTGGGAACGACAGTGAAGTTGAAATTAATCGAAATAGTTGCGAATATTCAGATGTGAACTTTCGTACATTAATGTTCATAACTAAAGCATGTGTGAAAATCATTTTGTATGCTATGTTTCCTAACACTTTACATAACTTGACATCGTCGACTAAATAATTAATTGATAAGTATACATATTTGAATCTTGAGGGTAAGCATGAGCGTGGGCTTGGGTTGGTGGTGTTCCATCCCCTACCTATCCACAACACTCACATTCATGTGTAAGATCATTTATATTGTACACATCAACAAACGGATGTTTGCTATAAATAATTGGTTTATCTAGGTCTCATATTATTAAGTTCGGACCTGATATACGTATAATTGGTGTTGAGAATTCGTTCCAATATTTCGAGAAAGGTGACAAAGAAAATATAATTGTGTCAACTATATATTTATTTCCATTAATATGTCTAATAATCCATTTAAACCAGATAAAATGACTAAATACTGTTGACGTTGAAATTGACAATATAAATCAGATGATGAGCATCTAATTCTTAGTCGAATCGGTTCTTTCTGCATAAAAAAATATTTCGAAGATGCTCATATAGAATTTCAATCTATTATTCATCGCACGATAAAGATAAAAGTTTGGCCAGAAGTTTTATCGGAATCTTTATTCTTATTTTGATTGATCGGATTCGTACTACAATTTTCATATCTTTGGCTTGCCTGAAAAGGGTTGCATATGTTACTAACTATTCATTTCATATATGTTGGAAAAAGATAGAGCGTCCGATTGATAATTCACTGCTTGATATAGACATTGACAGTTCGACATTTGTATCGACAATATGCGCCCGATTAAAGTAAACTTTGATCAATTTCAGTCTCTTTTATGCAGAGTTACTTGTAATAATTTGATTCAATATCCAGTATATTGACCGAAAAACTGTTATTAATTGTTTGTCGTTCATCACGCATATTTCTATGCGTATTGATTCATCAAATCATTTATCATCTGAAAATACTAAATTTTGTACCACGAAAAATTCATAATTGTATCTGAGTGTTTTCTGACTGGTTATCAAACTGCTAGGGCATTGCTTCTGGGGAATATTTTGAGGGAGATTACGAGAGTAAAAACTGAGGACATATTGTTTTATTTGAGATATATAAAAATGCCCAAATAATTGTCGAATTATTTCGAAAATTGCATGAACCCTTCACGTAATTTAAAAATCATGCGGGCAGTTTAGGGATCTCATAATTATTTGTTGCTATGAAGATGCCCATCTCAGATTCATTAGCCTCTCTTGTAGATAAGTAGTAAGTAATATCTACAATATAAAGAGATAGATACATTATCGAAAGCAAGAAAATTTTCAACTTTTGAAAATATCACTTTTAGAAGATTGAATGCTATTAAAAATTTGCTTGTATGAGTAAAAGCTTCATAAATATTTTTTCAGATACAATAAAACTCTTCTTAGATTAATATATATATATATTCGATACTCGATCAATTAGATCATCTTCTTATTACTCTAACAATGAAATATTTAATTATTAGACATCAGATAGAAATGTCTTTCATAAGCGCTAAAACTACAGCAGACGTGTAAGGGTTGTATATACATATATCGATAATACATTAAAACAATACGTACCCACACATACGCAAAAATGGTTCAGAAATATGAAAGTACAGAAAAAAATGTGACATGTGCAGTGTTTGTGCGCATGATGTGATACGAGGTAAAAATAAAATAAAAGTATGTCTTTCTATTGAAAGAAAAAGAAAAAGTAAAAAACAAAAGTCTTCAACGTGTCGTAGAAGCGTTATGTTTGCTGCATCTCATACAATTTCGAGAGGTAAATATTTAGAAACAGACTTTTCAATGCTTATTTCTCATGCATGGGGTACGATTAGATACTTCCTTCTTTTCATCTGCTCGCCATGTAGTTTCTTACATAGTTATAAAATACTTCTATAATGATACACACGCAACTTTACGACGTTACTTTCCACTATTAGAATCAGATATTCATCATCAGGTGCGATACTTTGATCATATTTTGTATATGTTCGGACCATCAATCACAGCTTACAGATTCTCCTGATTCAGTAGTAGTTTAGATACAGTCCTTACTAGATACTTTTCTATAGAACAAGCTTTAAATGTATTTTCTCGTGGGATGACTCATCCATATCTTGCATCATCAAAAACGGAACAGCGTCATGTATATTTTTTCTGTTCTACAATTTTTACAATGACGTGTTGCGAAAAGATAAGAAATGATACTATCATATATATATATATATACACATTGTGATTGATGAAAAATAGTTTATTGAATGACTTGTTTTCTTCATTCGTTACTCGCTATAAGGTATAATATACGTATGATTACAAATGAAGCACGTAAGGAATATAGTTTCTCAATTAACGATTAGTAGCAATGAATTTCCTATCTCATACAATCAATGATCATGAAAAATACATATTTTATTTTCAACAATTATTTGAATAGAACTATATTACTTCTAAAATGATAATATCTTCAAATAAAAATAATTACAACGTTCATATATCTCGAATAAAATCAGATAGCAAAGGTAGGGATGATTCTAAAAATTGATTTAAATGCAGAATTGATGTTTGTATCACTGACAATCGTCGCAAAACAAATAATTAGTTGAAATTATTGATCTGTCAAATATGTTAACTATTACTCTCAATTCTCTATTTTAGATATACAAAACAGTTAATTTCATGAATGACAACGGTATTACACGTTTTGAAGATCTTCCCAATGAGATATTTCGAAATATTTTCGACTATCTAACAATCCGAGAACTTTACCGAACATTTGTTGGATTGAACATACGGGTCGATACCGTTCTACGATCTATCGATCATGTTTCTCTCACGTTATGGTCATCTGAAAGTGCTAATGATCCAGCGATAATGTTTTTTGCATCACAATTGAATCGATTGATGGTCGTTAATGATGGTATAGAGACAATAGATCTCACTCACTTTTCAAATGTTCGTTCTTTAAAACTTAAATATCCATCCAACAAACAAATATCTCAACTTCTACAATCCGAACAACTATCTTATCTTGAATTTCTTTCACTTGGTTTTGTAAGAGATTTGTCAGAATCATCGATAACAGACAAACTACATCGACATCTTTTTTCTAATGGATTTCCTTTTCTTTACACATGTACTCTTGTTAATACACCCAATCCAACTCCAAATTGGTCTATATCACCTAATCTTCGCTCTTTAACTCTTCTTGGACCTGTTACTTTGTCTATCTATAATGCTCTTCTTGATTCATGTCCTAATCTTATTCGTCTCATATTGCATGCTTTCATCGATAAATCAATCGTTCCACCAGCGTTTTCTTCACATCATTTTTTACGTAATCTTTCAATTCAAATCACGAAACGGTCAACAAACAAAATGATCGATTCACTTCTCATGCAAGTACCTAAACTTCAACGACTTCATTTGAAAATGCTTCCACCAGTATCCAGTATTGATTTTTCTCAACTAGCTTCTATTCTTTTCGAACGTACACCTCGACTATGTCGATTCGATTGTGATATGATGATCTATAAATACACTATTGATACTGACGTTGTTCATCATCTTCATCCATGTTTCATGCGCATCCAATGTAATTCGGAATATGGTCGTTTTCATATCTTCACCGACAACAATGATAAGTTATAGTCAAACGATATGAACATATTCAGATAAAAACTTATTACGCTGTTATTCTCGAAATCATATCGAATAATCTATAATTATTATTATTATCATTACAGTCAGTCAATGATTTATTGTCAGAATAACAGTGATCTATAACTAATTTAATGATAATAAAATTTGATATATCTACTCTATTTCATTCTAAGGGACTAATTAATTTTATGCATACTAAACAAAATCATCTTGACGGTGGATGAGTATTGATGACGAATAATAATATCCACACTCACAACACCGATCATTTTTCAGTCGTCGTCTTCATAAGTATTGACAAAGATATCTGTATGGACTATTTGATTTACATCGAAATAATACGAGCATAAATAAAGTAATATTTAAATGACTGCTCTACTAATGAGTACGAAGTCAAGCAGTTGTATAAAAAATAATATTGTTCAATGAAAAGATACTTCATATTGCGTTCTTTATTTATGAGAAATCACACACAAAGAGAAAAAGTTGGACAGAAGAGAAACTAATTGGAAAAAACAATCAATATATAGATATACGTCATATAAGATTATATCAAAGGGAAGATTAAAAATAATTTGGAATGTTCCAATGATAAACACTACTGTTTCACATAGCCATTTTATCATTAAGAACTTTTAGAAATTTGCTTTTGTCATGAACTTTTGATGATTCCAGATGATACGTAATAACTTCTGTACGATTAAGTTGTACAAGTTGAGGAAGAGCCTTGTGCGAATCAATACCATGTTCTTTCATGCTATCTGGAAATATAAATCAATTATTTATATTTCTAATTGATAAATTGAATGTATTATTTAAGAAAATTGCTCAAAAATCACTTTTTTTTGAATCGGCTGATGAGAAAACATATCGGTTCAGTCAGAATCCTATATAGGTTGATTACGTTATTTTTAATAGTTTTGTGTAATTTGTTGTATTTATGTGAAACACTGGAAGTTTCTTGTTTAATTAGCTTACATTCTATGTTCTTCGGTTTTAATTCAAAAACTTTTTAAACAGTAGCTACCAAAAATGAAATAGGATATTTTTAATTTTTGCATCTACATGTTTATTTGAAAAAGGAATCTTTTGTTCGTGAAAGATTTAAAAATTTTTAAAATAAAATTGAAGAACAAAGAATGCAAGCTTATTGATTTGATAGAGCAGTCAATGCTCTATCCAACTATCTCAAAACAAAAAACTTCCAGTGTTTCACACAAATACAACAAATCATACAAAACTATTAAAAATAACGGAATCAACCTGTATATATATATATGGATCTTAAAGAATTTAGCTGAGTCTTATCATAAATAAAACTAGTAAAACACAATTCTTTTCTCCGATTATTTTTACTTACTTGTAGCATTCAGTGCTCCAACAGCAACTAATGGATGATAGGGTGTCGATTGTGAGAGTATTGGTGGATCGTTCAAGTTTGTCATTTGCGTAGTACTAAAATTTGATAATGTAAATTGACAAATAACTACACCTGCGTCAAATGTTGCTTTTTCTACTGTGAATACTCCACCTTGTGCTATTCCAGCTGGAACAGGATGAAGATGTCTGCCAGGATTCATATATCTGTTGACATCAACAGTATCATTAACAAGTCGTCGACAAACAAACACATGAGATGGGGCCTGACAAGGGGGAAAAACGAATCATATTTAGTTAAGAAATGCAGTCGTGGCAACAAACCATTGATTGGTTACGATTAAGACCAATGGCAGCCCATTGAGCCGGTTGCATTTTGTAGATAGCCATATGTATTCTTGTGATATTTCCAAGTTCAAATGTCCATGTTACATTAACACCAACATTACCAGTAGGTGAAGCAAGTTTAGTTCCGGTATTTCGATGTCCAGTAGAAAATCCTTTATGGCGAAGACTGATCCCTGTTTGGACCAGTACTAGAAGGCACAAGATTGTTATAATATATTTCATCTAAAATAAATGTGTAAACATCCTTCGATTACACTACATCTAAAGAATGATGAATGCACTTTTATAAAGTCATATATATATATATAAAGATTGTCTATTTGCCAACAAATGGAATTTAGCCTCTGTTTTATCTATGTTAAATAGTATGATGAAGACACAAAAAACGATATGACTCAGTTCGAGTGTTGTGCCTTTTTCTTCTTTTTAATTTCTTGCTTGTTTATCATATCAAGACATATATATTTGACGGGTTACTACTAGTCATTTTTATTCTCGTTATAAAGGTAGATATCGTTAGTAAAACAGAAGAGAATTTTAAAAGCGTTGAGTCATTCAAAGAAATACGGAGGTGGGCAACATTTTCGAAGTACTCGTACTCGAAAAAAAATACTTGCGATTCTAAATGAAGTACATAGAGTGATCAAAAGGTTCTCGGCACTTACTGCATTTTATTCAGACGAACGAAATTTCGTTCATTTTTCTATACCATATATTAGCGATCGTAGTTTCACTATTCCACAGAAAGTTTCATTCTTTTTACTCATTCCCAAGATACTGTTTACTTTGAAATCATAGCTACAAATTTAATCTTCTTCGTTATAATTGCTGTCCGTGTAAGGGTGAGGGTGTGGGTGTGGGTGTGGGTGAGGGTATGAATGGGTGTTGGTGGGCGTGGATGTTGGCATTAGATTCAACTCTTACCCACACCCACACCCATCTTTTGGATGATAATGTCTATTCATTTCCTCATTTGGGAAAGTATTGAAAATAATCTTTGTTATCTTTATGGACTTTATGAGCAAATAATAGGTTTTTATAGTTTAATGTTTACTGGTACAATACCAATTCTAAGTATGATTTTAATTAATATATTGATATTGAAAGCTTTAAGACAATTGCGTATTCGTATTCAACCAATTAATAACACTAGACAAATAAGACAACGAGATATTCAATTCATGAAACTTATGATGGTTGAAGTAATTGTTTTTATAATATGTACAACTACACATCTATTAATGCTTCTCTATACAGAAATATCGAATAGTATTATTTTAAATAAAACTAATGAACGAAAACCAATTGAAACATTTCTTAATTTTATTACAATGTCAGTACTTTTATATATGAATTATAATACAATGTTTTTTGTTCCTAGTTTTACATCGAAAACATATCGAGTGGAAATAAAAGAATTTATATTAAAAATAATTAAAAAATCGAGAGAAATTACACAAAGTCAAGCCAATTCAATATAAAATGTGAACTAATCATTAACAGAAGAACAAACATAAATTCATTATTACTTTTTTTTTGCTTTTGATGTTGTTTATTACGATGTGAATTTATCTATATTTAAAATTAATGAGTTTACCTTTTATTTTATAGTATTCCTTTATTAATTTCATCTTGCCGGCAACAATTTTTGTATATCGTCAATGATCGAAAGTATTTTGAGAATATGAATATGTATAGAAAACAAAATAAACTTCACGGTCATTCGTATATTCATGTTCTTGTAAGATTATCAGGAATTAGTTGAAGTTACGTACGATAATATTCACTTGATTATTTGATAAACTGAATCAATTCTGTCAATTTATGAAATCTTCAAAATGTAAAAACACATCAAATAACTAGACTGATATCTTGAAGTATTTTTAAAGTTTCACTATGTTAGAATGTGGGTATGGAGTCACTCTCGTTACCCCCCTCATCACACACCCACATCCTGTCTTGACAAGACTCAAATAGATGAAATCTTTAATTGATTGAGCAAGTTCGACAATAAAACTATTGAAAATATTTTGTTCAAAAAGAATCCAAGAACATTCTATAATAATTGTATAAGAAAATAAAATTATAAAAGACGCTAGTCGATTAGGTATGAGTCTGAATGTAGAAAGAAGAAGAACACAACACATAAGCTCACACCCACACCCTCAATATGTAAAAGGATATGTAACAAATATTTCCGTTTGTGATATTTTTCATAAACAATAAATTTCAATTTTAATTTAATACATCAAAAAACAATATATAATTTTCATTCAAACATTAATCGTAAACTTTTAAAAATGATCATAAATGAGTAAAAAATTGATTGATTACTCTTTCTGACTTGAATTATTGATAGAAAAGTTAATACATACTTGTTTTTTATTAGAATGAGTATGATATAGAATCATTTTTAATAGACTTTATCACTAATCTAATATACTCACTTGTCTATCAAATGATTTCTACAAAGTGGTTAACAACCAGTAATTATTTTGTATCACTAAAAATGAAAAAACTTGTTTTTTTTTCTACACGTCATTCCATAACTGTCAAAAATCATGTAGACTAAGAAATACAATTTAATAGGCAAAGAAAAAAGGATACAATGAATATGTTAAGATAACTTAGTAAGAAAAAAATGTGTATCGATAATTTATGACTTAGGAGAAGAAATATATGATACTCAAAAAGCGGGAATATAATTAACATTAATTTGCTAGATTTGACGATATCTCAAAAGATAAATGCAGTGCTTTTGCCAGATTAGTAAAACTTTCAATGAGTTTGTTACGTAGTTCCAGATTTGGAACAGATATTTCTATTGGTTCTCCATTATCATACACCATTAATTTATCTTCATTGATCGAAACAGCGGCACCTTTCTTGAGTGTTATCTCAGTCGCCGTCAGTAACCAATCAGCATCTTGTGTATCGAAAAAATTTCTGACCAATACATCTACTGAAACATTTTTCAAGCACTTTTCTTGTCTTCCAAATACGCAAAGTAATAAGATTTGCATTGGACCCAAACCAATCATTACGGATGAAGAATGAAAAATATTATCTAAAGCATTTTCAGCTATATCAGCCAATTGCTTTTCAGAATCACGCATGTTCAAAAGCATATTGAGCACTTCATTTGTCGCTGCTTTTTCACCCATTTTTTTGAGAGCACAGCATGCAGTCCTTGTAAGAAAACCACTCTTATCTCCTAATGCACTAACCAGTTTAGTGATTACTTCATTTGTCGCTGCCTTTTCACCTATATTTCCAAGAGCTTGGCACGCATGGCGTCTGACCTCTTCACTTTCATCTCCTAATGCACTAGCCAGTTTAGTGATCACTACATTTGTCGCCGCTTTTTCACCAATTTTTCCGAGAGCTTGGCATGCATGGCGTCTGACCTCTTCACTCTCATC
>CAJNOI010000012.1:468507-492969 GCA_905250115.1 Adineta steineri | reverse complement strand
ATAACTTATCAACACAACACAACAAATGTGGGTGAGGTGGATGGTGTGATTCCGGTACGGAATTCCGGAATCGGAACCAATTCCCGCAATTCCGGAATTGGTAGGAATTCCGTGCAATTCCGGAATCGGTCGAACTCGATCAATCTCGACTGGGTGTCTTATGTTGTGTGTCGATCGAGTTCCCGGAATTAGACGGAATCGATTCCGGTGCGGAACTGATTCCTCCAATGTTCAACATCGCGGAATAGGATGCATTCTCCAGTTAATACGAACATAAGTAAAGTAATATTAAAATTACTGCTCTACTAATGAGTACAAAATCAAGAAGTTTTACCACAAATAACGTTGTTCAATGAAAAGATAAAAAATATTTCATAACGCATTCTTTATTGATGAGAAATCACACACAGAGAGAAAAAGTTGGACAGAAGAAAAACAATCGTTATATAGATACACATCATATAAGATTATGTCAAAGGGAAGATTAAAAATAGTTTCGAATGTTCCAATGATAAATATTACTGTATCACATAACCACTACACCACCAAGAGCTTTTCGAAATTTACTTTTGCCATGAACTTTTGATGATTCTAGGTGATATGTAATAACTTCCGTACGATTGAGTTGCACAAGTTGAGGAAGAGCTTTGAAAGAATCAGAACCATGTTCTTTCATACTATCTAAAAATACAAATCAATTACTTTGACTTCTATTTGATAAATAGAATGTATTATTTAAGAAAAATGCTCAAAAATCACTAGTTTTTGAATCGGTTGATGGGAAAACTCATCAATCTTTTGTGTATCAATATATAGATCTCAAAGAATTTAGCTGACTGTTATCAGAAATAAAACTAAAAAACACCATTCGTTTTGTTTGATTATTTTTACTTACTAGTAGCATTGAGTGCTCCAACAGCAACTAATGGATGATAGGGTATCGATTGTGAAAGTACCGGGACGTCGTTCGTCTTTGTCATTTGCGTAGTAGTAAAATTTGATAATGTAAATTGACAAATAACTACACCTGCGTCAAATGTTGCTTTTTCTACTGTGAATACACCACCTTGTGCTATTCCAGCTGGAACAGGATGTTGATGCTTGCCAGGATTCATATATCTGTTGACATCAACAGTATCATTAACGAGTCGTCGACAAACAAACACATGAGCTGGGCCCTGACAAGAAAAAAAAACAAAATCATATTTAGTTAAAAAAATGTAACCATGACAACGAACCATCGATCGATTAAGATTAAGACCAATAGCAGCCCATTGAGCTGGCTGCATTTTATAGATAGCCATATGAATTCTTGTGATATTTCCAACTTCAAATGTCCATCTTACATTGACACCAACATTACCAGTAGGTGAAACAAGTTCAGTTCCGGTGTTTTGATGTCCAGTAGAAGATCCTTTATGACTGTGACTGATCCCTGTTTGGGCCATTACAAGAAGACACAATATTGTTATAATATATTTCATCTAAAATAAATGCGTAAACATTCTTCAATTACACTGCATTTAAATAATGATGAATGTACTTTTGTAAAGTCATATATATATATATAAAGATTGTATATTTATCAACAAATGGAATTTGGTCTCTGTTTTATCTATGTTAAATAGTATGATGAAGACACAAAAAACGATATGACTCAGTTCGAATGTTGTGCCTTTTTCTTCTTTTTAATTTCTTGCTTGTTTATCATATGAAAATATTTAAATTTGATGGGTTACTATTAAAGAGAAAAGAATTTCAAAAGCGTTGAGTCACTCAAAGAGATAGGGAGGTGAGCAACATTTTCGAAGTATTCGTATTCGAGTACGAGTTTACTGATAGTGATACTCGTACTCGAGTATGAAGTTACTGAAAGTCGTTCTTGTACTCGAGTATGACTTGACTGATAGTCGTACTCAAGAATGAAATACAGAAGGTGATGAAAAAGTTCTCGGAATTCTTGAGGGTGTGGGTTTGATACCTACTTCAAAATATTCACCCACTCACATCGTTTTCTATTACACAAACATCGAATTATTTCATTATATTTATCTCATCTATCAAAAATTCAATTGTTTTTTTACAATGTGTACCATCGAATCACTTGTTCTCGATGGTATTCGTTTGTACAAACTTGTTTTACTTCTCTTCCTCGTGCCTTCTCAATGACCATTTATCTTAACAATGATTTAATAAGTTGTCTTAATTTTATAAGAATATTTACGCGAATATATAGTTCGAAAAAAAATATTATAGTATTTCATCAAACGGTGTCATTATTAATCTAAAAACATGTTGTTGTTGTCCAGCATTTCGATTTTCATTTGAATGAGCTAATGTGTAACGTTGTTCACATTTTTCACAAAAGATCAATGAAGGACAATGTACACAATCGAATCGAATACCACGTACAATTTCATGACAACCATCGCAACTAGAAATGAATAATAAATCCATACATGATAACTATTATTATTTAAACTTACGTAATATTTTCATGAGTAATAAGTGGACTTTCCGGACGTGGTAAATCATTAATGGTTTCTGTTGATTTTCTCACAGTTGATGCTTGATATTGTTCAGCTTCATCCCAAGTAAATTCTTCTCCACAACCCGATTGAATATTTCCTCCATGATAATCTTGTCCACATATCATAGATTCACATCCTTCCATACGTTCAACAACTCGATTACAATTTGGACAATGACGACAATTTCTTGATTTATAGTTTTCATCTTCTACAGCTGTATCGTACCGATGGCGTAATTCTTCATTTCGTTGTCTATTTTTTGCTTGTTCTCTTTCATATTCATCAAGACGAGCTGCATAATCAGTATCTTGTCCTGCTCGTTCAGTTAAATATCGACCACGTTCTTTAAATAAAATTATTCAAAAACACAAATTCTAAAAGAAATATTTCACCTGAATTACACCAGAAGAACCATCGTTCGGTGATTAATATTAGTTGTTGACAATCTGTTCGATAATGATATTGTTGATTACATAATGAACAAAATTCCTTTTGACATAATTGACAAATAACATGAAATCGTTCATTTGGATCATTAGGTTCAAATGCCCATGAACATTGTTGATTTGGACATTTAATTAGAGCACGAGTTTCACTAGCATAACAACGATCAAAAGTTTTTTGAATTTGATATTGAATAAATTGATCAAGTTCTTCTGATGATATACGTAATTGTTTCAATTCACCATATTGAAGTTGATAGGAACAAAGTGCACATGTTAAAATCTTATTAGTGACCATTTGATTTCGACATGATTTTTCATAACATTGATAACATAATTTATGACTTTGATCACAACCAAATACAAATATATCATCAAAAAGACAAGATTCCATACAAATATCACAATCATGCGTTGGAAGTTCCATTGGAAAAATATCATCTATTATATAGAAAATGATTGAATGTAAAAAGAAAAGAAATCTTTACCAAATTCAGCAAGTTGTTCGACTATATTTAATGCATTTAGAATTTTTTTCGTTTTCTTTTGAGTTTCAATAAAAAATTCAATTTGTTGAACACTAAATGGATATTTTGTTCGAGATAAAATAAATTCAACTAATTTTTGTTGTCGTCCTGTTTGATCATGATGACATTGTTGAGAATGTTCTTCATACAAAGTAATCTTCTGTGGACAATGACAATATTCACATGGAAGAAAATCTTCTGGATGACAAAATTCAATATGTTCATCAAGATCATTGATATTTTTAAAATCAATATAGAAATGACAACGAGGGCATTGAGGACGTTGTTGATTTTGAATCAGAGAAAGTAATTTTTGATACATTCGTTGTGTTAATGGAATACATGCAAGATCATAACGTGATAATTGATAATTACAATGAATTCTATGACACGTAGGTGTTGTTTTAGAGATTAAATATTCATTCATTGATTTATATAAACATTGAAAACAATATAGATGATGAAATCGACATGGAATTAAAAATCCTGAACCATCATTCATATTTATTATAGATGAACTATTTAGACGAAGAAACTTTTTAGTCTTTAGATTTTTTTTATGATTAACTTACCAATTAAAACAAACATCATGTTTTAGTTGATTAGTTGTCTTAGGTTGATAACTATTAGGAGTTGCAGGTAAACATGATTGTACATGAGTCTCATAGTTCATTTTGGGAATTAATTTCAAACATAGAATACATTCTTTTTCATCGAAATCATTCATTGTTGAAGACAAAGACTAAAAATATTCATTGTCAAATTTAATGATAATAGTGAATTTCAAATAGTACAAATATTTCCTTTACCTGATCAGTAGTTATATTTTGCTCACCATCATCGCATTGATTGATTTCATTTGATATATTGTCTATCTGAGATTTAGGCGTTACTGAATCATCATTTAATTCTTCTAATAATTCAGAAGTTGAAGAAGATTCGTTTGTTTGTCTCATTTCTTTTTACAATATACTATATTATTGACATTTAATTTTATATATTTTGTTTTCGAAATCGCAATTTAGTCATACTTACATCATCATACAAATATACATTGAAACTTTGCATCAACGTGTGTAATGTATTGTGCAATAACATATGACTCATTCGTACCATCAGAGTAGCATATTATTATAGGGTAGTTTCTAGTATGACTCTACGTCAGATGGAATTATCCCACATGAAAAATAGAAGGCACAATTACTCAAAATTCAACTCTATGATCTATGGCTCTTGGGATGGGTGTGGGTAAGAGTGTGAGAGTTTGTCTTTTTTTTACCAATGCCCACTCCCTCACCCTCATCGTTACACCTAGATCCGGGGACAGAAAATACAGTTGAAGTTTGATTTATTCTAAAGAAATTTATTTAAAAAAAAGATGATGAACTACTTTTACAAATCAAAAAGAAAATTTCTACGCGCCGGCTTCAATCAAAGTCTTATGATGTATATTAATCCAATAGTGGTGTAAAATCTGGATCTCCCTTTTTCATAGCACGTTGATAACCAGAACGTGCACCAATTCGTTTTAAATAAGCACGTATATTAGGGTAGGAACCTAAATCGAGTTTTGAAAAGGCACGCATAGTTGTTAATGGAAAAACCATCATAATGTCTGCAGAAGTAAATTCACTTCCCGCAAAATATTCATTTGTGCTTAAATGCTTTTCTGCTAGATCCATTGATCGAATAGTACGTTGTCGCAATGTATTGACTACAGGATTTTCACTTTGCATATCTTTCGCTAGTAAGTTAGCAACTAAATCGACAAGCATAGCTGGCACCATTGAACCATTTGCAAAATGATACCAGAATAGATAGTCAGCAAAATTTGGATGATCAGCTTTTAATGTGAAACGATTATTACCATATTTGGCAATAATATAATCAACAATAGCACCGGATTCTGCTAATAAAACATCTCCATCGACAATAACAGGAGCTGTTCCAAATGGATGCAGTGCTTTGTATTCTGCTGGTGCAAGACGTGTTTCCGGATCACGATCATAACGAACAAGTTGATAGGGAATTTCAAGTTCTTCACATAACCAAACAATTCGTTCCGATTGTGAAATACCAAGATGATGAACGATTAACATTGTCTAAAGACTAGAATTTATCGAATGAAATAGTCAAAATTTAATCCCTATCTAGGCAGACAAGAAACGAAAAATGCGGCGTTTCTGTGCGTAAAAATGTGCACTTTTCACGCGACGAAAAAAAAACATTTTCTTCAAGCGTAAAAAGCGCACATTTTTACGTGTAGAAATGCCGTATTTTTCGTTCCTCGTCCGTCCGGTTGCCCGTGTGTACAAAATAAAATCGACTCTTACCATATATTAAAACATAAGCACATGTGATAAGAAGCATACACATACAAACGCGTTACATATAAAATTGAGAAGAAGAAAGTTAGATGGTAATTTTAATATCGAATGTAATTGCACAACCTTGAAAAAATTCAGTTTTTATAGTCACAATTGTGATGAATCATGTGGTTAAGTCAAAAATCTTAAGAACTTTATTCTAACGGTTACGTGGGTTCAATTATTTAGCGCATGAGCACAATAAGAAAAATTAAATATGACTTTGATACTCGTTTATTTTTTGTAATAAATAACAATTCTATACAATATTTTGATAAAAAGTAAAAAAAACATAACTATGAAATTCTCGCAACCATTGCTCGACTAAGTAAATCAGCTTGTCGTATTGGTTCACAAATACGATATTCAGTTACTGACTGAAATATATTTAATGCTGTTTGTAATGTTATTTTATGTCCAACACTAATGTAAACAGCATTTTTCACATTACCAGTAACATTATAAGCTATACCAAGAATATTACCACTATCATCTGTAACTTCAACATATTGATCTTTTTCTGGTGCTTTTTCAATTAATAATTCTTGAATTGTAGATCTTGTAATACTATCAACATAGAGAACATTTTTTGATACACCAAAGCATGGAATATCACTTAAAACTCCAAAATGACAAGCACTACCAGCACGACGTGGATGCCAAACACCATTTCCATCTATTAAAATAACTTGTGGTGTTAAATGAGGACAACGTTGTTTTTGAATATCAAGCAATCTCATATAAATTGGAGTTTCACGAAATGCTAAGTACCCAGGTATGTATGGAATTTTAATCACGCAATAAATACTGATTTTAGCTACAATATTTAATGTTCGATAATCAAAAATAACCATAGATGCCACAGCTTTATCATTCCCTTTCACAAAACTAATATCCAAACCAGCAATGAATCTAATTGGTTCATTAATTTGATCAATATCGGTAATAATTGATGGAACCATGTCTTCTTGTTCTCTAAAAAGGAATTGAATTCATGATAAATTACAAAATAAAAATCATTATTAATTTTATATACTTTGTCCATATTGGTAATATTTCATCAACATTTATATCATTTCCGATTTCAATACAATCTCTTATTACAATATTTAACCATGTTGTATTTTTCTTCATATACAAATCTCTATTTGATGCCATGTTGAATATGAAGTAAAGACTAGGATATTTCGTTTTTTTTAATTCATATTTTCGACATGTTAACAATTTATAGTCATATGACATAGGAAGTGATGTTACACTTCGTCAGAATCATTACTACTTGATAATAACCTATTTTCATTACAATTTCTTGCGTCAGATTCATTTTTATAAATAATATCACTGTATAGAAGAGTAAATATGAGTCGTTATCGTGCAACAATACAGGAATGGATTGAAAGAGAGTCGAATGAAAACATCACAATTAAGACAGATGTCGTGCGAAATTGGAAATCATATATTTATTCCTACAGAATGTGGGTGTGGGCCAAAAAAGCACACAATAGTCATACCCACACCCTCAGTTTTGTTAACTGTGAAAATTCCATAAAACACAATTGTCGGTACTGCGCATTTTGTGTTTTTCTTTCTCACATGGTTAACAATATTCTGCTTTAAATAAGATAAGAAGCGAGATATTCGCTTTTCTTTCATTATCTTTTTCGTTACACATACTTAATCTGCCTGTGTGAATTGTGTCGAGTTACTGATGGCCGTCGATATCATCCAAGAGATCAGTTTTTTTACTCCTCCTCAAGACGGTTCCGCTGCATGGATGGATTTTACTCCTACGCTGGTCACAGGCAAGAAGAATTTCGTACCGATATCTGGTCAAGTGACCATTCATGATTTGCGAAACAAGGAAAGTAGCATCGATCTCGATACACATGGCTTTGAAGTGCTGAAATATGACGGTGACATACATAATGAATTCGACAATGACAGCGAGATGCAGCGATCCTACTATGAAGACATTGTTGCTCTGCTTAAAAAGCGTCTAGGTGCTTCTAGTGTAGTCATCTTCAATCATATATTCCGTTTCCGTGGATCCCCGCTTACTCCATATCAGTGTGATTCGACTCACAAAAATCCTGGTCTCGACGCACACGTGGATATTGATCCATCTGGAGTTCCTTGGAAAGTAGAACAACTACTCGGTGAAGAAGAGGCTAAAAAAGCTATGCATCGTCGTTTTCAGATGATCAATATCTGGCGACCAATAGGACCCAATCCTGTAATGAACATACCGTTGGCGCTCTGCGACTATCGTTCAGTTGACGTCGACAAGGATATGCATGTAGTACAGCATCGAGGAACTCCAAATAGTCTCTCGGGCTATGCGGTGTCGCACAATGCTCAAGGTGCTCAAAAGTGGTACTATCTGAGTCAAATGCGATCAGATGAAATGTTTGTTTTCAAAATATTTGATAGCAAACCCGATGTTGCTCAATTTGGTGCTCATGCGGCCTTTATTAACAAGCATGTGCCTCCAACGAATGTCGAACAGAAAAGCATTGAAGTGCGCTGTTTAGTTTTTTATGACCAATAAAAAATTAATTCTTAATCAATAGAAGCTGCTCAAAATCCACTCACTCGTGGGTGTGTGTCGGTATTTGAGAAAGATCTTATGCACACCCACCCTTATGATGGTTTTATGAACATTTTTAAAAAGAAAATAAACATCATCAAACTAAAAAGAATATGAATGCTCATTAAAGGAAAAAAACCAAAATCAAGATAAAATTTGAGTGTCAGTGTCTATCAAGGAGAGAGAGACATATCTACACCGTTATACGAGACTGTGCAGAGTTCTTTTGTTTTAATTTGCTTTATAATATGCGTTGAATTGAACTTGTGTTTTATTGCCCCGTCGATAAAACTCAGGACATACGTGACGTTCGACTAAAAATGGAATTGATTTAAATGTTTGCTGAATACCATGACCTTGAAAAGTATCAATATTTCCATGATGATAGAAATTGTATCCAATTTCGACTATCGAGAAATGATCGATCAGATGGAGATCCCGAACAATCTAATCTTAAATATTGTAAATTTTGGGTTGCTTGGGAAAGTAAATATAAAAATTCAAATTTCGTTGAATGAATATTTAAGATTATTCTTGATAAATAGATTAAATTATCAATAGGTTCGTACATAATATTAGGATTAATATTCTGACAGGTTAAAGAACTATTAAAATATCGAAGATAAGGTGTATGTCGAAGAATATATGAATAGAAATAAGAAAATGACAAATTAGATTTTGATTCAATATCTAAATATTCTAAATTAGATACGATATCTTCATCATCTTTTTCATAATTTGAAGGAATAATTTCAACTCGCCGATGAGATTGCGACATTTTAATTTGACAATATTTTAATTGTGGAATTCTTAGAAGAAAATCAATGATTAATTCTTCACGTATATTTGTAGCATATTTAAATACAGTCAAAGAATGAAGACATACAAATTGATTTGGATGTAACATTTGTAATAGATCATAATCGTAACATTTCAAAGATTTTAATTGTTGTAAACAAATAACTGATAAAAGAATGTCAAGATCATTGTGTTCATTGAGCAATGTACAATGTAATAATAAATGATAATCAGTTAATAGTCGATTCAAATAGTCATTTAAATTATAAAATGATTCAATTATTTCATAAGCATTCAAATATTCAAGTATTGAAATATGTAAATCACTACTTAAATCTTCGAATACAGTTGGTTTTGTAAGCGACATATTATGAAAATTATTGGTAGTTTAAAATGGATAAAAACAAAAACACATGCTATTTGGTAGAGGGTTTTTTCCAAGTAAATTGCATGAGTCATACTCTTTTTTCTTTCGTTTGAGATAAAAAAAAATACTACACGCATACCTTTTTTTCGAAAAAGGAATAGATTTGAGTCAGAGTCAGAATCTTGAGGGTGGGTATGGATGGAATATCTCTGCTCTCAGTAGACACCCACACCTTTCAGGCGTCTAATAGTCGTAGTGAGGTCTACTTGAGGGTGGGTGAGGGCGGGTGTGAATGTGGGTGAGAGATAGTTATGCTACTGACACTCAACCTTACACCCACACCCACACGATAATGCAATTTTATTATTCTTACCGTTCTATTGTTGCTCTTTATGTATAGTCATTTGTTAGAAAAAAAAGCGAAAGTGTGTGTAAATAAATCAAATTGAAAAGAAAAGCGAAGCTGCATCTTATTCATTTGTTTCTACTAATCGTCACAATAGTTTCATCGAATAGATGAGTTTATGTATGAAAAGCATGGTAGAGAATAATTGAATAGCTTGAAAAGGTTATATTACAAAAGATTTCCAATTATCTAAAAGAGGGTGGGTGTGAGTACGAATGGGATATAAATATAATATCTATACCCACGCCGAAATGAAAGAAATGTCTAGAAAAATCGGAGGAAAGGTAGCTCTTTGGGGATGCATATACTACAAGAATGATAGAAGAAAATATAAAACGTTATTTCTTTCTATGTATTTTTAAAGATATTTGTTTATTTATCAGATTGCTTATGCTGTTCTAGTTGTTGTTTGTATACTTCAAGATTTTTCTTGTGAAGCAATGTCTGAGGGTGGTCTGGTGGTAAAGATTGTCGATCAATATGGAGAGCTTTTTCAGCATATTCAATAGCTTTTGTATATAATTTCATGTAAGACACTGTATTAGCAAGGCTACTGTATGTACTTGCTATGGATGGATGAATCTCTGGAAAAATTCTTGTTTGAATTGCGAGGGCTTCTTGACATTTTTGAAGAGCTTCCTCATGTTTGCCTTGATCATTGAGAATTCCAGATATATTAGTGTGCAATATGGCTACCAGTTCTTCATCCTTATTTTCTTCTGTGTTACAGATTTTAATTGCTTTTTGAAAAAATTCAATAGCTTTATCCATTTTCTTTTGTTTACGATAAAGAGTTGCAATATTGTTATATGTTGCTGCTTTGTTCGATACGTCGTTAGATGCTTCTGTTTCTTTTAATGCAAGCGACTTATTATAATAATCTAGCGCTACATCATACTGTTCCAGTTCATCTTTGACCATTGCAAGATTATTATATAATACTGAACGAAGTTGTGGTGAACTTTCCATCTGGAGCGTCATTAAATAGAAATATTCAGATTTTTTCCATGATGCTAATTGGTACATTAATTTAGCAAAATTCAAGCAATTATTACTGCTCGTCATAGACTTTTGAAAATGTTCTTTCAAAGCAGTAAGACGCTGGTCGTGCTCGTCTGTTAATGTCAAAGAGACGACCCATATCCCTTCGTTAGATAAGTGTTTTAGTGAATTGATGCGAAACACTGATCCCATGGAAAATAGCAACTCCTTTTCGTATTCAAATTTACTAATAGTACTTATGTTGGCTACAGGAACTCCCGTATCTTTCTCAACTGTGATTTCCATTAAAAGGCCTACTTTCTTATTATTTCCAACAGCTTGCTTAGCAAAATCAAGAGCAACTTTACGATCCAAACTGGTAGAAAGAAACGTTGAGATAGATAAAAGTGCATCTTTGTTTTTTTGAAGTCGCTCAAAATCTTCATTATCCATTGTTAGTCCACGAAACAGTGTCTTTCCAACAATACTCTCCGTTGCTTTTTGTCTTTCTGCGATTTGTTCATGAAGATGACGAATAAATACGCGCAAGACATAAAGCATATCGTACTGATGAGTGCGAAGAGCTTTATTTAGCATACCATAAAGAAATTCATCTCGTGTGTAACACTTGATGGAATCATTAGCAGTGTAGGTTGTTCTGAGTTCTTTGATAAATGCTTGTGCTTTATGATTTGCTCGATATTTTTCTTCACAAAATTCATACATATCTTCCATGTTCTCGTCCGGTGCTTTCAAGACAATGTTTCGGAACAACTGATCGTACATGAACATTACTTCTTGCTGACTCTCCTTAGATAAATTTTTTGATAATGCTTTTTCCATTATTTCAAAATTTAAAAGACTGCTATCGATGGTTTTTACATCTTTGCCTAATTGTTCGCTCAACGATCGTATAGTGTCGTAAATACCACGAATTTCTGGATATTC
Organism: Adineta steineri; assembly: GCA_905250115.1. Taxonomy (NCBI): domain Eukaryota; kingdom Metazoa; phylum Rotifera; class Eurotatoria; order Adinetida; family Adinetidae; genus Adineta; species Adineta steineri. Next base: position 481,015 of record CAJNOI010000012.1, on the reverse strand, counting down.
AGTAAACCAAGGTTCTTCTTTTACTTTATTTGGATTATAAATATAGATGAATTCGAGCTGCTTTTCATCGTGTATGTTTGAAACAAAGTTCTCTTCGACTTCGCCTGAGAGAATCACAAGAATCTTTTCATCTTTGACCTTAGACATGAATGCTTGACATTCTGTTGGATCCACAAATATTTTGACCGAATTCACCACTTGTTGCAATTGCGTTTTTGATTCTTGACTGATCTTAGCTTTTCCGTCCGTCGATTGATGCAACCATACCAGAACACAATTCTCGACATTATCTACTTGCGGTTGTGCCTTTTCAGATATGGCCGTTGCATGTTTCGATTTCACAGGTTTAGGCATGGGCAACACGAACACCTTATAACCCGCTAAAATAAAAATCAGATTAGAACTAAATCCAATGGGGAAAGAGCGGAATCTAGATTCCCGATGATTCTTGAAGATTTCATAAAACCGTTTTGAATGCTAAGATTCCGCTCTTTACTCCTTGAAAATTATTGTGAAACTTCATATTTCCTCTCGTTACTCTAAAGTAAATCTATTCAAACCTGATTTTGCGCGAATAAGTCGTTGAGATGGTGGTAATTTATTATCAAATCTTCCATTATTTGTAAATATTTGCCAATCACTTGTTGCTACCTGATATCCAGTCTTAGGTCTCTCTGTATCCATGAATATTTCGGAGAAATAAATTTACAGAATAATAGAATACTTGAATCGAATTTCTTTTTCTTCCAAATGACTGCAAAAATTCTTTTGCATTAAATTCAAACATTTTATTTTTAACCATAAAATGTTTACCTTCAGTTTCGACGAAGGCCAACTTTACACTATTGTGAATTTTGCAGTAACAAAACAGTTTGTTATGACTGCATAATTCTTCTCTTTCTTTCTTTCTTTCCAACTCTTTTTTCGTTTATTTTTACTTTATATACATATCGAAACATTATTGTTCTTTATTAAAAAAAAACAGACGATTGTATTATAGAAATTGTTGGTATTTTTTTGAAGTATATGCAACCATGAAAACTAAATCAAAAAGTATACGCAATTAGTTTATTTTCTATTTGACATGTCTTGAAGAATCGTATGATAAAAAAACGACTGGATTTTCTTGAGGATGTTGGTAACAGAATGAGCGGTACTCACATCATTGTTTTTTTCACTCATTTTCAATTAATTATTACTTCCTCAACTGACGATCTCTCGTAGCTCATGTAGCGGCGGCGCCAGGAATCTTGACTAGGGTGGGCTCAGGCCTAGTAAATTTCAAACAGGGTGGGCTCAGATAGGATATTATTGGTTTTTTTAAGGTATGAAAAAAATTTCAGGGTGGGCTGAGCTCACCTCAGCCCACCCTTGGAGCCGCCACTAAGCTCATGTCAAATTTAATTATGATTTGAAAAAAGGGAATGAAGCATAGAGCTGACAGAATTCTGCAAATAAATAAAAAATTCTCAAGTTCTTGAGTTATTTCTATGGGAGAAAAAAAACCTTGGATGTTTTTCTTCTCTTATGAAAAATTTGAACCATCAATGAATGTCTTTTTTTTTTGACTCGATAAAATCTATTGAATTAAGAAAAAATGCGAAGAGAAAAAGCTTACTCACTTTTTTTTCCTTAATCACACATGTTTAACATTGTCTAGTTACTTATATAGACAAGAACGAATGTGAAAATGTGGGCAAGGGTAAAGGAACTATATTGATATCATACTCACCATCAAATCATTCATTAGTTGTATGGCGGGTGTGGATGTGATGTTAATTTCTTACTCAAACTCACAGCCACACCCACACCAATGATGCTGCTCTCTCATAATACCTGTGATCAGTATTTCAATAGTTTTCAATTTTAATAATAATTTATTCATCTTTCACAAAATATGTAATAGTTTAACTTAAAATACAAATGAGCATATACACAAAAAAACAAAAATAATACTTTTACAATAACAACAAAAAAAGGTACATCAATATTGATAGTCAGGATGCTGATGAATAAAGAAGCATCAATATTAATTAATAAATTTGAAGGAAAAATATAAAACTTTTTAGCATAATTTATTACGATAAATTAAAACTTATTTTTGATATTTCTACTACATCACGAGTCATCTTGAGGGTGTGGGTGTGATATATTTATCTCACACTTACACACTCCTCACCCTCACCATCACACCCTCAAGATGGTTTGTGATTAGTTAATTATAAATGTTCGTAGCAGTTCTCTACTTCTTTTTTTCTTTACTTCGTATTACAACTGCTCTTCCTCCCAGTTTTCTAACCAAGGGAAATTTTCCGGTGAATTCCGGTCTGGAATACTGCGTCAGGAAGTTGTCGGAAGATGTGGGAACCGATCATTCTCGGGTCGGATTGTTTGACCTGGGTATTTACTACGTTTGATGAACATTTTACAATTATATCAACAAAAGAACAACTGGAACAATTGATAAATCAGTGCATAGTGGAAATATCACAATCGAATAAGGGTGGGTGTGGGTTGGTAAGACATAAAACATTCACCGATACACCGACACCCACACCCACCCACAACCCACACCCTCATAATTGCTGATATCGTATTATCTTTTTGTAAATTTAATTTCATTGAATGTAAATAAAATTCACAATTTGATTCCTGATGATGTGTTCAATTAGAACACGAAAGCTCGAATCCCCCTCTTTTATTTCTGACTGAAATACCAATATTCGTAAAATGATCTTTGCAGCAGTTCTCTCTTTATTTTCCTATTGATCTGCTCTTCGCCAATTTAGCCACAAAAGATCAAATGATGCGACTAAAACTTGAATGGAAATTTAAATTGTCGAAATCAAATGATAAAAAAGAGATTAAAAAAAATAAACAAAAGTTTAACAGCAACAGATAAAGAGATTTGCAGTATCAATAAAATAATACAAACTGCATATGAATTGTACATGGCAATTAAAACAGAAAATGGTAAGAAAAACGGTTACCAATTTTATAAAAAAAGTTTTTCTTTATTTAGCGAACAAACACCCAGAACAAGGTCATTAAATTATGTCGTCGCATGAAAACAAAAAACATTTTTAAATGTGTTAGCGTCAACTGGTGACACTATGTTGTCACTAACTTTTTTATTATTATTTCTTGCTCAGAGTAGAGGTTTTCTCTTTTTCGTTCTTCTTCTTATCTACATATATAGATAGGAGAATTTTCCTATATCTTTAGTTTAGCTTTATTTCTTTTCTAACCTCGTATTTGTTCTTTCTTTTTCCTTTTTTTAATACATATACATTATTATATATACATACATACATTTTTGAACTCAATCTTTTTACGGTTGAAAATAAAATAAATAGATAAATAAATTAAAAACCTTTTTCATTATAAAACTTATCAAGTGATTATCGTCATTATAAGACTCCCCTACACAAACTTAGGAGCACAAAGAATTAGTTTATTCCGCTATCGAGAATAATACAGGTACAGGTAGGATTTTAGCTAGGGAGAGAGGAGTTCTTATACAGACTAAGATTACCGATAGTCAATCTTCCCGCTTACGTATCGAACGTGGGGCAGGAGTCATAGATACTAATCGAAAAACCTAACAAAATGAACAAAACCATCAAATTTTATTTAATTATATGCTTCTATACAAATCATTTTATTATATTGATTCTGATCAATTTTAAAGAAAATAAAATCAGAATAGAGAATGGAGAAGAAATTGAAAATCAATTTATAAGATTGAAAGTGGATATTAGTCAGAACGTAGAAAGAATATTCATACATCACATCTACACTTTTAATAAAAAACTTTTATTCACCGAAAATTTCGCCTGAGAATTTCATGAACTATACTGAAGATAAAAAAATTATTTTAGAATTTTTAACGGATTTATCAAGAAAATTGTTTTCCTTAAAGATAATTAATGCAATGCTTACCTAAGTATATAATTTTATTTTCTTAGAATTTTATATTGATTTTATTAAATAAAAGCTATATTTTTATTTATTCTATCAAAATAATTCAAATACAAATAAAATACAACATGTGAAAGAATATTTGAAATATTTCTACAAGAGAAAGATTATAATACAAGTTTCAGATTATCTTTAATGAATAATTTAAAAACTTGAGGCTGGGTGTGGGTGGGTAAGACATACAACACTCACCGATACACTGACACCCACACTCACCCTCAAGATTGTTTTTTCTGTTTATCCACACCACATTCGCTCAGCTCTTTGGCTACAAAATGATTCTAAAAAAACTTTTAAAAATCAAACAGAAAGTGTCCGATACTTTTTATTTTCTATTAAAAAATAAAATAAAAATATTTAAACCAATTTTTTTTTATTAAAGATTAATATTTTAACAATTGAATAAATTAATAATGATCTATGTAAGTTCTTTTGAATAATAATTCTAAATAAATTCAACCATATTTTATTCAATGTTTTGTTTTTTAAATTTATTGATTAAATAAAATATCCAATATAAATAAAAGAATTTTTTGATTTTTTTTTAAAAAATGTTAAATGTAGAAAAAATGTTCAATTATTTTGTCCAACGACTCATCCAATCAAGTACTTCACGATACCAAACTAATGAATTGATAGAATTCATAGTCCAATGATTTTCTTTAGGAAAATAAAGTAATCGACTTGGAATACCACGACGTTGTAACGCTGTAAATGTACTTATACCTTGTGAATCTGGTACACGATAATCATAACCACCATGTATAACTAACATTGGTTGTGTCCAAGTAGCAACATAATTTACAGGATTATATTTTTCATATGCTTCTGGATTATCATATTGTGTTACATTTCCTAAACAATGTTCGATAAATGCTAAGTCGTCTGTTGAATAAGCCATTGCTTTCATATCAAATACTCCATCATGATTAACAAGTGCTTTAAAACGTTGACTCATTTGTGGATGTCCAGCAATCCAATTAACCATATAACCACCATAACTAGCACCTAATGCAATAGCTCGATGTTCATCAATATAATTAAATTGTTTTAAAGCAGCAGTTAAACCTAATTGTAAATCTTCAAAGGATAATGATCCAAATTCACCTGTAATACTATCAGTAAAATTTTGTCCATATGAATCTGAACCATGAAAATTAATTGCAATGATAGCATAACCTTGTGATGCAAATGCTTGATAATTCCATCGGTAACTCCATGCATCATACCAACTACTTTGTGGACCACCATGAATAAGAAATGCAAGTGGAGCTTTTTCATGTGTACCATTTGCTGGTGGAATATGCCATCCCCATACTGTTTCATTTTTTACACCCATAAATGAAAACTTTTCAGGTAAATAACTCATACGAACTTTTGATAATAAATTTTTATTATGATCAGTTATTGATCGAATTGATATTGGTGATGAATAGAAATAAATATTTGATGGTTCAACAATACTTTCATGAACATAAACAAACATATTATTATTAACTGGATGAATATTAATACTATTTGATGTACCATTCATAGAAAGACGAATAGGTAATGAACTATTAGATGTTATACCGGTAAATGTATAAATAACATTTCTTGCTTCTTCACCTAATTCAAGAAAAAGTGATTGACCATTATTTGTCCATGTTATATGTTGAATACTTCGATCCCAATCTTTTAAAAGTGTTATTGTGGAATTTGAAGAATAATTAAAGAATTTAATTTTATATTGATCAAATTCATAGGCAGGTACAGATTGTGATCGATAAATTAAAATATTTTCATCAATTGGTGAATAACTTGGATCTGTATCTGTAGCTAAATTATCACATGTAATACATTTACTAATATAATTTGATAAAGTTAAATCAATAGTATAAATATCTAAATTCGTTGACCATGCAACTTCACTCATTTCATCATGTTGTCTTGTATAAGCAAATAAATTTCCTGTTGAACTAAATGACCATTGAGTTTTTCCTTCACCGAATGGTCTTGTTGGTGAATCACTATCAATACCGAATAAAATATCTTTTGGGGTTGACATAAATTCAAATATTCCTTTTGGATTTCGTTTAATTGAAACAAGAAATGGATGATGACGACGACCAGTCATAAATTTATCCCATTGACGAATAAATAATTTATCAAATTTATAAACTAATTCACCACTTAATTCTTCAATTTTCGTTCGATTGTATGTTTCTTCAATTGATAAATTTGCATAAACTTGGCAACTAAATGCAAGACGTGTTGCTTGTCGATTAACTAATAAATTGTCAATAGTTAATGGATAATCAGTTATTTGAATTGGTTCAATAAATTTTGTTAAACTTATTATATCATCTGGTAAATTAATTTGAAATAATTGGATAAGATCTGATTTTCGATTAGAAAGAAAAAGAATTGTTTTATCATCAACCCAATAGAACTAGAAAAAACAAAAAAAAATATTAAAAATTAAAATAAATAAATAGAAAATATACTTGTTGATCATTTACTCCCCAAATAGGTTGAGTTAATTGTTTAGTTTGATTTGTTTGTAAACATGTCCAATGTAATGTTGTTGTTGATCCATTTAAATCAGGCATATGATATTGTTTTCGTAAATAGATAACACTTCTTCCATGTTGAGGATGAAATTGTGGTGAAGAAAGACGATCCAAACGAAGATTATGTGTTTGATTAAAATCATATATTTCTGTTAATTCATTATAATAATCACTATTTGATTGATAATCATCAATATTCCATCCTGAAGGTATCGATGGATTAAATCCCGTATGTGACGAATGAATATAAACAACGATAGATGGTATACTACCAATGACAATACCCAATAAAAAAACGATAGTTAACCAGATGAACTGAATAAAGAAATTAACAAATATTATTTTAAAAGAACTTAAAATAGTATTAAAAAGTAAAAACCTTTCTGAATTTTGATTTTGATGTAACTCCCGTAGCATTATCTCGAGTAAGATAATTAGTATTTGAATCTGGCATGGTAAAGACACGTTCAAATTCGAAGAATAAAAGATTAAATATATATATACTTATAAGATCTACAAATATAAATAAACAAAAGATAGTTCATTGTATAAATAAAGTATAGTTTCATTTATATATATGACTAGAAATGATCGTCAGTCACTGACATCAAATAACGATATACTTTACTAGTGTAATCATAGCATTTCAAATAGAAAATGAAACAAAAATACACCACGACATGAAAGGAAGAAAAAAAGAAAATACCTGGAACGATCTATCTATAGTCACACATGGAAAATTTTTCTCTCTTCTTCTTCGATAATATTAGAAAATAAGACGTCAAAATCATTCTCATCGTCTTTTAAGTATTAAAATATTCTTTTCAAATATAAAAATTAACAATAAATGAGAGATAACTGATTCTCTGAATTTAAAATCAAATAGAATTCTGTATTCATATTTTTATGGTAAACATCTAAATAAATTATATTTGATTTGAATTCATTAAGTTAAGACTTATGTGATTATTTTAGAAAGTCTTTAAAGAAGTAACGAATGTGAAGAATGAAAATCAGATATGATGTGAAAGAATATGTTTATTACTTCTCTTTCATCTTGTTTTTATTTTGATTAGTTTATTCGATCTCAGTTTGTCGAAATGATCGAATTGAAAAATTTGAAATAATTTTATGAATGAAATCTTGATTTTGAACAGTTGTAAAAGATTTTATTTTTGACCGAGAAAAAGAAAAAGTAAAGTTTTAGATCATTTTCACGCTGAACCAGTTAAAACTGGAGTAGCCAATCAATCTGTTAGAAACATAATAGCAATGCTTTTGCTTCATCAATATTAAGTCCTTGATTCGTTCGTTATATCATTTGTTATTTTGTTTTTCTTTCTTTCGTTCTGATTTTTGCTAGGACGTTTTCTTTCACGTGTTTATTTTTTATCTCCTTCTCTGCCGCATAAAGTATTCATAATCAAACCGTATTTTTCTCTTTCTGTGTAAGACTTACGTTATTATTGTACATCCATAAAACATAATATGTATAGCTTTTTGTTTTTGTGTGTAAATATTATGCGATGTCGCATATCATACTTTTAAAAAATTTAAAGAACGAATCTGTTCATTTATACACTCATTACATGATTTTCTAGATGGATGAAGAAACATTAGCAAGTTCACGTTTTTCCAAAGGTAAAATCTATGGTGTACTACGTGCACAAGTAACTTCTGACAATGGTGAATATCATTCGGACAAATCAAAAATGACTCATTATAATTTAATTACGACTGATGATGGACCAAATCAAATGCCAGAACAATATCAAATCAATATCGATATTCAATCACGTGATGCTCCTAATGTTAAATGTGTTTCATTCGATTCATTTTCAATTGACAATTTTCAAGTTTCTGATTTACCATATGGATTCACTCCATTGAGATCGGACAGCGATGAGCCAATGGCAATAGATCTCGTTCGAAAACCTTTGTTTGATGTTAATCTTCTTACCCAATCTACTGCATTATCTGCCGATGAGATTGCCACGAAGCTCGATAATTATTTAAAAGAAGGAAATCCGAATGTAATTGTCTTCGGAACAAAGTATGATGATGGATATCATCAGCCCGAGAAACATTATGGATTACAACGAGCAGCTAAACAACAAAAACCATCTCGTGGTATTGATGATGTGCATTTAAATCAGAATATAGGTAATGATGGTAGTGCCTATCAAGATGGAGCATTATTTATTGAAACAGGCGACAGTGATCAGAAAAATTATGTGGTTTTTTTCTTCTGCTTCGCAAATCAATGTGGATCTGAGTCAAATTATGATTGATGTAGTTAACCTAGACAAAAGCAATTTTGTTTTAATTAACTAAAATACACATAATTATTGCTTATTATTATATTCTATTCAATTAATTTTTAATGCTTTTTCATTTTTATATTTCCTAAAAATAACATTGTTCTGTCACAGCTCACGGAAAAACCATCTCGAGGGTGTTGATATAGACTTGTCTCTTCTTCATTCAGACACGCACTCACAAGCATTCGTCACTCTAAGCTCTATATCTAAAAGATTATAGCGTTATGTCTCTAGAAAACTATTTTTGTTTCGTTTTATTGAAATTCTTCAAAAGTAAGGTATTCCAAAAGAAAAGTTATGTCTTTCAATTTCTTGTGCTTAATACACGAATTGGAAAAAACCAACGTCGAAATATTTCCCATTTTTGTTTAAACATTGTGGTAAATTCTTTTTTGTATATTTCCGATGTTAATACGAAAACGAAAAAATGAAGTATAGGTGGAATAAACGAAATAAAATAACTAGCCAAGAATAATTTATATTCTTTTGGTGATTTCATACAATTAGGTAGAAAAGAAATGATGAGACGAGGTAATGCCAAAATAATCAATAAAAATGAACTAAATATAAGATGTTTATGCTGATCAAATTGACGTTTGAGTTGTTGTTGAAAGGTAAATATTCTTTGTGCAGATGAACGTTGTCTTGCAGTAATAATCATAATACCAATGACTAAGATAACATTTAGTGAAAAAGGAATAATAAAATGAAATATATTAATAAATCTGTTATAGCTTTCCACTTCAGATGTAAATTTAACCCAACACCATGTTCTTTGATCTTCAGTATCATCAATTAGATGACGATGAAATGGATCATGAACAATAGATGCAGCAGTTAATATAAAAATGATAAATATAATTAGTTTAGCTAATTTTCGACTCTTTGCCTTATCAAACTGAACACCACGAAACACAACAAAAAATCTTTCAATTGTCACAGACGCATGTAACCAATCAGTTGTTGCTAATAGAAATCGAAGAATAAATTCACTTGAAATACAATTAAATAAAAGAAAAGATCGAGAAGTTATAGTATTCATTTGAGAAAAAATAAGAATCCATAATTTCATATAGAAACAAATGATTACTAAAATTGATGTAATTGATGAAGTAAAAAGATAAAGACCACAACCTGTTTTTTGAGTTGACTTTATTTGAAATGTCTGATTGGATAGAATTCCACTAATAATGCCAATAACGAGGATTAATGTACTTAAAGCGATACTAATTTGAACAGGTAATGGTTGTTGAATTAATGTTAGATGTGGATGAATATGATAACCCAAAATAGAATCAAGTGAAAGACCAGAATGTTTTGTACTAAGTTGACATTTATCACCAAAAAAACATTCTTGACAAACACACATTATTTTTGTTGGACAATGTGGATGATCTTGAAAACATCGTCCATCATTTTGACAATCATTTTGTCCTAAACAATTGTAAGTCATATTAAAATCAAAATGAAAACAATTTGCATGTCTTTCTTCTGTACATAAACACATAAAGATATAATTATCATGGAAACAAGTGAGATCAGAACGATGTTGACATATAGTATGATAATATTTTACACGACGAAGATGTGGATATCCAACTATAACTTCCTCTAATACTTCTTGAATGTGTGGACAACGTTGTGATGGAGAGATTTGTGTAGAAAAAGTAACTGAAGATGTATAATTATGTTGAAGAATAACAAGATAATATATATTCTCAAATTCAACAAAAACAAGCTGAAAGGGTAATGACATATGTAAAGTTACTGTTTTTTCATTGAATAGAATTTTCTTGAACATAGTTACCCGAATCGGTTCTGTTTTCTCGCTCCAATGATCACGTGGTATAACATTAATGAAGTGAACAAGTAGAGATTCTGGAGTTTCTACATTAGAAAATGAAATATCTATTCTCACATCTGTCTTTTCACAATAGTCACCAGAGAATCCATCTGGACAAACACATGTGAAGTTAGTTAAAGATTGTTGATAATCATGTGGTATACAAATACCTTTATTCATACATTTGTTATTCATTTGACAGATTGAATTAAGATAACATCGGGGTCCTGTTTTATTTAAAGGACAAAGACAAATTGATCGGTTTTCTTTAAAACCAACACAGATCGAGTCTAACGAACAATTACATTTGTGTTGTAGCGTAGAAACTGAATTCATCCAATTTGAACATTGACAAGACTGAGCATTGTCATTTGTTAATGATATTAGATATTTATCACTACATAATAAATTACAATCTTGTTTTGCTGGAATTTTTAATTGAACACTCATACGATTAATAGGCATAAAAAGAAATTTGACTGGAGACATCCAACTTGTGAGATAAATAAGATTTACTTTATCATATGCATCAATATAGATTGTATAATTCTGCGTCATATCTTTCGGACGATTTTGATAAAGAAGATGCATATTATATTTAGTGTTACAATTAATTAAGGATTTGTACGTAATTTGTTCATAGGAATGAACAAAACCAGTATGATCAACAAGTCTAATAATAACACCAATCACATTTAATTTATTCAAATTTTCTTGACGTAATCGAATAGTAAGACTAACACGCTGATTTTGATATTGACAAAGATCACCATAGTAACTTTCTGGACAAAGACATTGTTCTTTTTCATTTTTACCAATCAAAATCACAAATCCTTTATTGCATAACCATAATCTTGGATCATTAATATGCTTAATAGTAGGCATTTTTTCAGTTTTTATCATATCATTTTGTATCTGCTTGTGAATTGATAATTGCAATTGGACTGGAGGAAAACTACGTGATGATTTATGAGAGAATGACTGTTTTCTAAAATAACCGGTGTCCTCTATGGAATTGAAATAGATAATAATACCACTAATTTTGTTATTGAACTCATTACATTGATGATGGATGTCGCTAAACTCACCGCATTGTTTGCAGGCAGTCGAAGCTAAAACACATTTTGTGTCATTCCAACAACGATAACGTGCCCAAATATTTTCTGGATATTGTAATCTACAATGAGATCGCTCATCAGTTGATCCAAGACAATCGATAATTTCATCTTCAATACGATTTATATGTAAGCAATCCATCTTGCGGCTCTTTGGAGACAAACAAGGATGATGATTTGCAGGACAATGAAAACTTGTTGAACAATTAATTTCATCAATTCCTTTTGGACACTGCCATGCTGCATTACAACGTGTATATTGATTTACACATGGCCATTGTTCACAATGCGTTTCATCAGTTTCATTTTTTATAGAAACTATATCAGTCCAGTTATTACAAAAAGAAGAAAAAGGAAGTTGATGAATCGTTGTTACGAAATCCTCAATCAAAGGCTCATCTTCCCGACCAGTACATTGCGTTTTTTTATCATTCACAAGCGTAGGTGAGAGACATTTCTGTTCAGATGTACATTGAAAGAGAATGCATCCTATTCCGCGATGTTGAACATTGGAGGAATCAATTCCGCACCGGAATCGATTCCGTCCAATTCCGGGAACTCGATCGACACACAACATAAGACACTCAGTCGAGATTGATCGAGTTCGACCGATTCCGGAATTGCACGGAATTCCTGGGAATTCCTACCCATTCCCACCGATTCCGGAATTCCGGGAATTGGTTCCGATTCCGGAAT